>CAKALG010044622.1:24001-35306 GCA_916700815.1 Helicolenus hilgendorfi
AACAACAGCCACATCCTTCTCGCCCCGGTCGCGTGGCTGCTTCAAACGAGCACATCAAATAGCAGAGGACTGGCAGACACCCTAGACATGCAGAGACAGACAGAAGTTGGGTGGAAAGTCGACTGGGTCCCTAAGGTTGCGAGTTGCGTAACTCGTCTTCTCTTCTGCTGCGTTTGAGGAGATAAAAGGGAGTGAGGAGTTCAGCCCAGTGAGATGTTGTTAATCTGCTCTGATAGCGAGCCTTTTTATTCCCATAATTATCCCAGACTTTCTGAGGATGGAAACTGACGAGACTTAGAACATCAAAAAAAAATCGTTGACTTACGCGGGAGACAACAGAAACAGCTTGGATCATTATGTTTTTATGTGAGAGTTTGAACCGTAAGGAGGCAGAAGTAATGAGACAGATTTCCATAAGTCAACTCTTAGAACTGGATACTGATACAAAGATTCATCTCCGCTTCTTAGACGGAGCAAATCTTTGGATACCGAAGAAATCACTGAAAGCATCAAAAAGTGTCCCAAAAAAGACGTTTTTGAATCTTTGGCAAGGGCAAACAGTTTGGATTCTGGCAGGTCTTGCAGCCCTGTCATATGCAAACATTTGTCTCATGCATGTGTGCGCATACGCACAAAAGACAGACTGGACACGGACGCCTGTTCCAGACACTGCCCTCCATGTGTGTCAAAGCCTGCTGGCCCGGATCCATGACAGAACGCCACGGAGTTTCAGAAATCGTTGGTGTTGGTGTGTGTGTGTGTGTGTGTGTGTGAGCATGTATTACCCACATTGTGGGGACATAAATATGTTTACACAGTCACATTGTGGGGACTCTACCTTCCAAATGGGGACCAAAATACACCTCCCCATAAAGTAAATCATTATATTTTAGGACTTGGTCTAGGGATAGGGTTAGGCAAGTAGTAGTTACAGTTAGGATTAGGGTAAGTCTCCAGGAAATGAATGTAAGTCAATGTAATGTCCTCAAAAGTCATGAAAACACGACTGTGTGTGTGTGTGTGTGTGTGTGTGTGTGTGTGTGTGTGTGTGTGCGTGTGTGTGTGCGTGTGTGTGCGTGTGTATGTGAAGTCGATTGGGGGATGGTGTTGTGGGTTTAAGAGTGCCTGTTGGCATGCAAACGCAGGCCTCTCTAGGCATGAGTGGAGTCGAGAGTGGCAAAGGGGGGGGTGGTGCTTGTGAAGGTATACCAGGAAACTGAGAAAGAAGGAGGGGGAGGCGTAACGACCCAAATGAGAAGGACTTGTGCAGACACTGTGAAACTATCTCATTTTGTAGGCTCCGCTAGTCTCATTCTCATGTTCAGAATGGGCAGGGTGATCTGGGAACGCAATTATTTTCACCTATAAAAGGCAACATATGCCAAGATCATAAAAGTTCTTATTGGACAGTAATTTATTAAAGCAAGTCATAGAAACGGAGAGAGGTAGGGCACAAGCTATAATATGGAGGTGTCGTTCTGCTTCTCATTAAGGGCCTGAGTGTCAGTGAAATCCAATACCCCAGGTGCCTGACAGAGGAGGAATGGATGAGCTAAACAGGAGATGTTCTCTCTTTATAAGATCCCGGGGAAATGGGAACATTTACTGCGGCCACATCATGTCAAAGTGTCCATTTGCTGCATTTCGCTGTAAACCTATACTGTATGTATTCAAGTGTATAATTAAGCTCACTTTAGGGCTGTACGATTATGGCCAAAATGATAATCACGATTATTTATCAATATTGAGATCACGATTATTTATCACGATTAATCATAGATTTTAGGGACAACACATTTTATTGCAATTTCACATTTAAATAAACAGAGCGCTGCTTTCACTTAAATGTTGTGCGAAATTTTAAGCGTCTAAAATTCGAAATGTTATCCTTTTACTTTGTTATTGTCATCAATAGTGGTTATTTGCATCAAGCACGCAATTCAAATGATTAGGAAATAAGTGGTTGTATATTTAAATAATTGCTTTGATTAAAAAAATCTTGGAATTAGTAGTTTTAATTATATATTATAGGCTGCTTAGAGCTTGGTGTTAAGCTAAACAGGTCATAATTCACTCTCTAATATTTATTTATATTGCTATAAAAACATCTTCTTCAATAAAACAACTGTATTTATTCAAGTTTCTCAACAAAAACATTTTACAATTTACATTTGAACGCATCATGATGGCCTTATAATTTACCACTGGCCAATACTCATTTTTACTGAGTAGAACTTGAACGCACCATAATGTGTACCATTCTGTGTGACGAGCCTGTCACTGGGATTACTCTAAGCAGCATCATGGGACTGATTTACAATAAAATAAAAGTCTGATTAAGTTAGTTGTTCCTCCATGGCTTATTTTGGACGAGCAGTTGTGACAAATTGCAGCTTTATGTCCTCTTCATGCACACTGAAGAACTACCACACCGACGACAGTTTGTGCGTGTGTGTCGTTACTGACTGTGCCTTTGTGTGCCGACGTAAAACCTTCATATGGCGGCAGCACGTGTGTGTCCGGCAAATGAGACTGCTGAAAACCGTCCGCCTTCAATCGGCTGCTGATTGACAGTACATCTCTAGCTGTTTGTTTAGGAAGCGCTTGTTTTATGCGGCAGAGTTTTCTATGAGCGGAGCATGCATTTTAAACGTCAATATCGCAGTCGATCATCTTCATTTGATTGCGGGAAGCCAAAATCGTGATTGCAATTAATATTCGATTAATTGTGCAGCCCTAGCTCACTTGCATCTCATTTCACAGGCACGCACATCCTTGGTGTGTTTTCTTTTTACAAATCTTCTCTGGAGCTGTTCAAAGGTAGGTATCTACTGTCGAGCTTTGAGACTAACAAAGATCTACACCCTCCGAGCAACACACAGCTGCTGCTAAGCAGAACTGGCATCCTCTTAAATGGATGAGTGATCTGAGACTGTGTGTTTGTTCCTATATTGCAAATGTTTAAATCATTGTTGAGCTCTGAATGAGCAATAATAAACCATCATTGTGATCCTCACAATGCTGAATGATGTGGATTAGCCAATGGGGAGCAGATTGTATTGAGGAACTTATCAGCATCTTCTCATTATCTAATACGCCGAGTGCAGGGGGAGATGATTACGTCTGTGGCACATTTTACCAGAACAATGGGAGCTTGTGTACCTCTGTTCATGTTTTGCTCAAAATGAACGAGGCGGATATGTGCTATTGTCTGAGGTTATTGTAATGGTAAAATACAGTTTTTTGTTAATGTAAATGATTGTAAATGACTCTTCTTTCAGACAAGAGCGGGGGTTTTGTATCCTTTACCGAGATAAATACCATCACAAATGAGGCTGGACAAAACAAAAGCACAACAGAGAGAAACAGGCAATTGTGACAGAGGGAGGGAGGGTTTGGTGCACGCCTATTGTGTAATGTCTGGCAATGTGCTCGCGTGTTTGTTGTCGTCTTTCACACTGACAACCACGTTCTGACAACAGTCACACTCAACATAAACGGAAACACACACACACACACACACACACACACACACACACACACACACACACACACACACACACACACACACACACACACACACACACACACACACACACACACACACACACACACACACACCAATGTTACAGGCCTATAAATGAGACAGAGAATTCTACACCAAATAAATGTCTAAAGTTGCATTGTGCAAAATTGCATAAAGGTAAAAGTTAGATCTTTACATAACCCTTATAAAAATGTTATACCAAATAGATATTTTAAATGATAATTACTAAGCTTTTACCAATTTATCAACAACCTTCTTCTATCCCTCCCTATCTTCCTTCCTTCCGCAACGTTCACGGGTGTTGAAGAAGCAAAATAATTATTTCAAAAGTGATCACCATAAATGTAAAAATCAACTTCGCTGTGGTAATATTAGGGCTGGCCAAGTTAACACGATAACGCAAATTTGTTTTAACACCAATAATTTCTTTAACGCATGAACGCTAACAATCTTTCGGAGGTTGTAACGGGCTCATTTTTAAAGCTAGAGTAAAGATCTTGCTATCATATGAAACTAGAAAACCTGAAGAATCCATTGATATCAACAAACTTGCGCTAACTTTTGGTGAGCAAAAACTGTCAATGCCATTTTCAAAGGGGTCTCTTGACCTCTGACCTCAAGATATGTGAATGAAAATGGGTTTTATGTGTACCCACAAGTCTCCCCTTTACAGACATGCCAACTTTATGATAATCACATGCAGTCAAGTCCGCACACTGACACACTGACAGCTGTTGTTGCCTGTTGGGCTTGAGTTTTGAACAGATAAAAATGTGCAATTAATTTGTGATTTATCACAATTAACTATGGACAATCATGTCATTAATCGCGCTTAAATGTTGTTATTGATTGACAGCCCTAGGTAATATCAGATACAGTTTTTATGTGAAGCTGATTTGTTGATCCGCAAAAAATATTTTTGTTAAGTGCTATAAAGAAGCCCCTGTTAGAGGCTGGTCTGGGAAGAGATTTTTCAAATCTTAACAAATTCTGAAAATGTGAGAGACCCCACACATGTTATGTTAAATTCAATCGTTTTTTCCTTTAGTTGAGAGCAACGATTAGGCCAAAACAGCACACCACACACTAACAGATTCCATTCATGAACAACAAGAGTCCCGACTAAAAAAAAACGTACATCCTGCAAAATCTCTTGTGGTAAAACGTGACTTTTTTTAAACAAACATGGTGGACGACAGGCAGGAAGAATTAGTGATGTTAGTTTTTGCACTACTTTGTAATGCAAATGAAGAAAAAAGATAAAAGACATGTTAAACACTTGTGTTTAAATTTTGAATATGTTTGATATTTGCGATTTGGAATCAGTGCAGCCGGGATGAACTTCCGAGTTGATCGGGGGATGTAAAAAACACTCTTAACATACCTCACACCACAGGAATAGCTGGAAAGATATTGTTTAGAACCATCAAAAAATTGGGGCTTTGCTGACCTTTGTCGGGATGGGGGGAATCGGCCCAAAATCCACTTGATTCTAATGTAGTGTATACCCGGTATTAGTTGACATAATATGCCAATGCAGGCACTGAACTGCAACTTTGTCCTCTTAACTTGACGATTTCATCAGAGAACTATGCAATGAGTAAAAATCACACAATTATGCCAAACTCTAAATATGTATTGACATGATGTTAAAAGACCTGTTTCCTTTTGGTAACTTCTAACGCTATACATTTTCCCATAACCTCTGTGTTCTGTTCAATCGCGTATTGATGAAAACTTGGTCAAGGTTGTGCGGGCCAGCTGGTCAGCCTGTCGAACATGTCCACATCATGTCGGCTGAACTGTCCAGAGAACACAGAACGCTCTAATCCCTTGTTTGCATTGGAATCAATGCCGTATTGATCACGGACTAATTATATCATCATACTAGTATTAATATCGGATGGAATTGATTTCTAGATACTCATTTGTTATAGAGAAGTCGTGCAGCTTTCCTTGTGGAGGAGCTCTCATCCGAAGGTAAACACACAGGAAGTTGTGTCATTGATCCTGCTCTCACCCTTGTCTCTTTGTGGCTAACGTTACAGGTAATATGTGCAAATTTTGAAAAGACCAAATGAAGGAGGCAATTTGAAGTCCAGCAATGAACTTCATTAGTCACAGGCATGCACACTTGAACATATACAGTACATGCACATGCAGCACACACACCTTTACTCATATATGGACACGCACATATTCACACATGCATTCAGCCCCTTGGACATGTCTCATTAAATTCAGGTGAGCAGATTAATTAAAATGATATTTAAATCCCTCCGGACTGTAATCTGCACTACTGGTGTGTATGTCACACACACACACACACACACACACATATATACAGGTATGGCAGCAAACACTGCATAGGAATGTGTGGCGAGGGCAAGATGAGTAATTTGCAGGTAAGCAGAAACATTTGTGTGACCTGTACGCACAAGCAAGGACATCTATGGAGCTACCTGACCACATCCTGAGAGACAAAGTAAGAAAATCACACCTTTAAATGAAATTGAAGCTGAAATTAAAATGCTTAATTGTGAAGAGCTTTTCAATCCAAAGCCTTTTATGTTTCGCTGATTTGACCTTGTGTGTCTGTCCTCAAACCCCCCATCCACTCAGCCTGTTCATCCACGGCGCTGACCTTAACTGCAGCTGTGATTGGTGGACCAGAGGTACGCTTTGTTAGCCTTCTGTAAATTCTGTAATAACTTCACTGATTGCCTGGCACTGTCGTATTTTGAAAGGCTCTACCAATGTTACACTGAAGATAAATCAGGAAGGGAAGAGGAGAAAAAGGCTCACAGTATCACTGCGTAAATGACTAAATTAATCAGGAGATGTTATCAAACTAAGAGTTAAAATAAATATTAACATTTTGCATAAATCAAACCCACTTAAACCTACAGTATGTCAATCTCGACTGATATTGCGATATGATTTGCAATATTAGAGGGAGTGATCATATTTTACATCATTATTCTCATTGTCATTGAAAAACATGATTATAGTGTGGTTTTTGCACGGATCTGTACCAATCAAAGATGTTTTCTTAAGTCTGTAGAATGTGATGTGTAGGCCAGGACATCTATGCAGCACCACAATCTTTAATTTAAAATGGTATTTGACACACATTTAGCCTTTAACAAATATAGTGATTTTCTCCTCATCCTGATTTGAAAACTGTTATAGGCCATATTGCTATTTTGATGGGTAGAATTGGAGCAAATATGATTAAAAAAGTTATTTTTATAAATCTGTCACTACATCTTGACAGTAGTGCATAAGACAGGTAATCTGAAAGAAATCATGTGTCTCTGTGTCCTCCGGTGTCCCCCGGTGCTCCTAATGGCATCTGCCAGATTTCACAGACCCGAGGAAAACAACGTATCAGAGCTGAGCTGGAGTCTTGCCGTCCCTGAGCATCTGTCAATCACTCACAAACTCTGATCAAACGGTCAAACTAGGCAGCGCTGATCAAATATGAATCAATATTCTGTTACTGTAATGCCTATTTCTCACCTCAAATGTTTTCAGAAACATATTGTAGTGTACTGTTGAGCTGTAAAATAAGAAAGTTTGTGACCCGGCAGCCATTATGAGATTGAAGAAATACCAAGCACCGCCCATCAGCCGTAGCACAGCCAATAGGAATGCTCAACAGGAACGCTCACTCTCTGAAATGACCTGTGATTGGCCAAAGTCTCCCATAACAGGCTAGAGCTTTTAAAGCCTGAAAACAGGGCCATGAGGAGGTGCAGAAGTCTAGTTTCTCTCAGAACACTTGAATTACAATATGCTGAAAGGTTATTATGGAAGTTTTGCCCAATGATGCCAAAAACATTCTGCTTACTGCGTGTTTAATTGTGCAGCCCTACTTGGTGTTCCTGAAAGGTGAATCAGCCATCTGGAGGGTATCTGACATAAACTCAGTAGTGTCTGTACTGTAGTTCTCATGGGATGTTTATATATATGATATCAAGAGAATGTCAATGCATACTAAACACAGAGGATATATAGGTGTTGTGTAGGAAGTGTGTTTCACATGAGCTCGCCTACTTTCCTGCCAATCAAATCAAGATGAGAAGGAAATCGAAAGTTTAGAGCACGTTTGGTACGTGACTCTTGACAAAAGGGAAGTGATGAGAGGAGGTGTCGGGTATACAAACAATTCATTTCTTTCTTCATCAGGTTTGTTTTTGGCATTTTCGTTTCGGTCACTACATGTATTGTATTTTCTAAGCATATCGTGTAGAATAAATATTCTTCCTTCACAGCTTAGTGAAAGCTCTGAAGTGGACACGAACGAAAGAAAGACATGAAATGAGAATTTAAAAAAAGAAAAAGAAGCCATCAGCTGCCCCGCTGTGGGCCCTCTCCTGACCTTCACCTGCCGGAGAGGCAAATTGCATTAGAGAATGACATGTCATTCATCTGGGCCGTACTTGGAGGATCATTTAGCTAATTTAATGATTAATAAGTTTAACACCTCTTAATAATTTCATTTGGCCCTGTGATTGAAATCCTGGCGAGCTGGGCTGAGCGCAGTGGGAGGCAGATGAGGATGTCTGAGACTGAGACTGTCTGTCTGGGACTGAGCAGAAGGAAGAGAGAGAGAGAGAGAGAGAGAATCTCCCCGAGGACTACACATCAGTCTATTACCACCGTGACCTTTTCCCTCCACTGGCAACGCCATTAGAGAGGAAATCTGAAAGTAAAGCCTTGATTAACACAGTTTTTCAACATGTTGAAAGAAAAAAATGGAAGAGGAAAAATATGTTCCTTCATTAGGAAAATGTTCTGCATTATTAATGTTACTGAAGCCGGGCTAAGTGGACCGCAGAGCATTACGGATTCTTGGTTTAACCAGAGGTGATCGCTGTAGAGACCCACAACGTCTATACTGTACAACATGATTGTACAACAGTGTGACAGAAGGATTTATTGAAAACCTTCGGAGTAATGAATCTGCAATAATTCAACTTAGAGCTGTCAAAGTTAAGGTGATAATAAGAAGTTAATGCAAATTTGTTTTAAGGCCACTTTCTTTAATGCATTAACGCAACTTGCAATTTTCAGGTTGTTACAGATTTAAAGCCAGAGTGAAGATACTGGTATCATATGAAACTAGAAACCCTAAGAAATATATTGGGACCAACCAACTTGCGCTAAATTTTGGGGAGGAAAAACTGGCATGGCCATTTTTCAAAGGGGCCCTTTGAACTCTGACCTCAAGATATGTGAATGAAAATGGATTCGATGGGTACCCACGAGTCTCCCCTTTACAGACATGCCCACTTTATGATAATCACATGCAGTTTGGGGCAGGTCATAGTCAAGTCAGCACACTGACACACTGACAGCTGTTGTTGCCTGTTGGACTTAAGTTTGCCAATTTATGATTTGAGCATATTTCCTACGCTAAATGCAGTACCTGTGAGGATTTCTGGACAATATTTATCATTGTTTTGTGTTGTTGATTGATTTACAATAATAAATATATATTTGTCCACTTTCATATTGATAAGAGTATTAAATACTTAACAAATCTCCTTTTAAGGTACATTTTGAACAGATAAAAACTTGAGAGATGAATTTGCGATTAATCGCGATGAACTATTTTAATCGACTGACAGTCCTAACTCAACCTTCAGTTAAAAAAAAGATTGAATAAAATCTTGACATTCAGTCCAATTTGATGTCTTATTTCTTTCTGAGTTATGACCTTTTTAACCGTTTCCTGATAATCCAATCCCTATTTTTACCAGTTTTAAAATAGATGTGCCCAGAGCGTTGCATATTACAGCTACATGTTCATTCTTCTAGCACATTCTTTTTCCGTCGTTGACACACCGCGGAAGTACTGTGTAACAGCAATTTCATGTCAGTTCTCACGATCTAGCAGCTCTCACAAAGAGCATTAGTATTTTCTCTCAGTTAGGTAATAGTGTTCTCCACTGAAACTCATGACAATGTTCCGGGGTGAATGTGAGCAGAGTGAGCCAGAGTTGTGGTGAGATTACAGTCAGACCTGATCAGAGCGCATTGACAGATACCTTGTAGGTGGGATGACTTCATCTCTGAGCCACACATGTATTCATTTTACCCACAAGAAATCCAGCTCAAGCAACGTACGGCTCTCGCTCCTGTTGCAGTTTCACCTCAAAAGTCACATCTCCACATTTCTCAGTTCTCACAGATTGGGCCGACAGCAGAACAATGGTCACAAGCTGAAACCAAGCGATATCACCGCTGGAGCCTGCGTGCCTGAGGGTAGCAGCCACTCAATATACTTGTTAGATCTTAGAAAATCCTGCGTCCTGGCGGAGTAGCTATTAAAAGGCACCTTGCTCTCTTGTTTTTTTCACATCGGATCACAAAAAAACACTCACAGAATGCTTTGATGTGCAACATGGGAAAGAAGCATGTTCACCATAGCATTAAATTCAGATTGGATTTAAATGGGACTTTGCCCCTTCTCACCTTGGTGTCTCCTGATAAGCCCATTTGCTGTGGTCCATGTCAACTAACTAAACAGCCTCCTCCTGCCCATCGAAAAACACAGTGACCTTGTCCCGTTCTGCTTATAGGACCACGCTCTCTACCTCATCCCCGTCTTACTCCTCATGACCCATGCCACACAAGGTCATGACAGATCCTCCCACGTTCCCTTCCATCTTCTCAGAGCTCTGTGGTGTTTGTAAGCGAAACACAGAGAGACCTCCAGACAACCTTGGAGGGCCTGTTCCAATCTATAGAGCCAGCAGGTGATGCTTATCTCTAGTACGGCAGGAAGGGCTCCGCTCTAATTGTGTGAAGCCACATATTGTCATGGTGGACAAAGAGAGTCTATTAAGTTCATGATATAAGGTCCAAGTGAAGCACACCAAAGACGTGACATGTGTCAAAACCAAGCCAGCTGTGTGAGCGTGTGTGCCACATAAATTAATGCAACATAAACGGTGCCTTCAAATTTCTCAAACCGATACCACAGTTGTTTTTCTTACATGGCTTTGAGAGAGGAAGCACAGAGGAAACCATCTCTTTCTTAAGAGACTCACAAATTGAGCTACGCCCAACAAAGCACCAGCAGTGCGAAACTTGGAACATTTTCTTTTTCTTTCTTGTAAAAACCCCTTTTTAACATCCCACAAAATTCCTGGCCTGCGAAGTTAGTCTTGTCTTCAAAACAAACTGGTGAGTCTAAAACACGCAGAGGTCTGTGGAGGGACACGCAGAGAGGAAATGGCCATGATCTCTGTGATGATTTTGGTTGGACGCCGGCACACATCGTGTGCGTGCGCTTAAAAGCGTCGGTGAAACTCAAACCTGTTCAAAAACTACTTAGGAAAATAAACGCAGCTCCCATTCCAAACAAATGTCTGTTTGAAATGAAATGTTGGACCAATATTTTGGCTTTGCTTATAACCGAGAGAAAGAATGGAAAACATTTTGTAAATGGACTTTTCGTAGAAGAGGGAGCTCGGGGGGGATTCTCACTTTGAGGGTGGCACGGATCAAAGGTTATGCACTGCCTGTTTGTCAAGGCAGACTACCAACAGCCACATAACTCTGGCAGCAGCACCCTCTCTCAACAGGGTGCACCTGGAGAACACTGAGGCCAGTGTTTTGGCTAGAGCAGTCTGCAGCGTTGCTTTCAACACCTTTGCTCCCCCTTTTCTGAGACTGAAACAGAGGCTGAAAAACATCAGCGCAGTCACTAAACTGCACAGAACACAAACCTATACAGAATGCATG
>CAKALG010044623.1:0-13459 GCA_916700815.1 Helicolenus hilgendorfi
CTGTCTATCTAAAAAACAAATATTTGAAACAGTTTATATAATGAAAGTGTGAACAAACAGCCGATTAGACTGTTGGCTGGCTATTAAAGAGGCTTTATCGGTCGCTATAAGCACCATATATGTGGGTCAATAGGGGCCTACTACACCCACTAGTAGGTTTTATCACCTATTTACATGGTAGATCACCAAAAGAAGCTATAAAAGAACACGACAGAGACCTCTAGCGGCCGTAGTAATTACGACAGGAGCACAAGACAAAGTCAGGATCTGTAGTATAGACAGTGTGAAACTCAATAAAGTTTGTATACCATGTGAAACCAACAATGAGTAGTTGTCTTTGTGTTCGTAATTATTTTAAACCAAAACACAATGTTTGATGTAAAGAAGGTACAGTTTTATTGTCTAAACCTAAAGAAGTTGTAGTTTTATTGTCTAAACCTAAAGAAGTTGTAGTTTTATTGTCTAAACCTAAAGAAGTTGTAGTTTTATTGTCTAAACCTAAAGAAGTTGTAGTTTTATTGTCTAAACCTAAAGAAGTTGTAGTTTTATTGTCTAAACCTAAAGAAGTTGTAGTTTTATTGTCTAAACCTAAAGAAGTTGTAGTTTGATTGCCTAAACCTAAAGAAGTTGTAGTTTTATTGTCTAAACCTAAAGAAATTATAGTTCTATTGCCTAAACCTAACTGGGGTTTTTTGCCTACACCTAAAGAATTTGTCCTTTTGTTAACCTAAAGAAGCCTTTTGGTGTGTGTTCCAAACGTGACGTTTCATTCAGTTTTACAACATGTTGGAACGTGTTCCTTTTAAGTTTCACTTTTACTTTGACAACACAGGCGTAGTAGGCCCCTACTGATCCACATCGATGGTGCTTATAGCGACTGATAACGCCTATTTAATGGCCTGATAACAGTTGAATCAGACGCAGTAAAGATCTTGAGACACCACTGGGAATTCCTCTTCCTATACTGTGCTTGACTATTAATAATGAATACCCTACTGATGTATCTTGTCTTTTTCCACAACTGACAAACAGGTGTTACCGCCATCATTTGTAATCATATCTCCTCTTCTTTAAAGTGGCTCTCAATCAAACAAATCACAAACACATTTATATATATAGGTGTATGTTCACTGGCACACACACACACACATACACACCAGTGACTGTCTCTCATCCAGCTTCCTCACATCCATCTGCCAAGTTTGTCTCTCTATCTGTCTGCAGGTACGGGTGTTAATTATCTTAAGTCAAGGGTGGCACCACCAAGCCAATTTTGAGATATGATCTAATCTCTCCTTCTTTGATCCCCTTCCTTCTCTTCCTGTCTACTTCTGCTCCACGCCAACTTCGCTCACTGTCTTCATCAACACATGACATAGTGCTGTTGTTAAGCAATGACTTTGGGGCATCATTGCTATAAAAGTGTTATTTATAGTTGGCTGTATTTGCTTTGTAATTTTGGACTCACTGTAATTCTCCTGAAAAACCATCCTGTGTGTTTAATAACTGCTGTTTACTGTATATTTCTGATCCTATTATCCATTGTTCTTCCAGGAAACGCTCTTCCACTTATCTACACTATTCCCCTCATGCTAGATGAGATGAATACTTAAACACACGGAGCAATTACACATAAGCTTACTCATATATACAGATGGTTTCCCTCTGATCTCTGAGCTCGTGGTGTCCCAGATGAGTTCGCTCACTCACAGTTTGGATTACAGAAACTGCTATTGTAACAAAAGCCAAAACATAACACGTCTGCATGTGCGGTACACATTGCTTATAGGGCAAATACAACAAAAGTGCGGACATATGCACATGCACGCACAGCCATTTATCCTCATTTTCCTTGCTTGGACACAGTGGTTTTGTCCTCATGGCACATCAATAGGAGGAGAAACGCTAAACAGTCTTGGCTGATCATGGGTGTTTTGGAGTTCTTCATTTATTCCCATTTGTCTCTTCCCTCTTCTCGTCTCCTTTCCTGCCTTCCTACCTTTCATCCCTCACCCTCTCTCACCTCCACCCTCCCTTCCGTTCACCCTTTCCTCATCGCCCCGTCATTCCAAAACGTCTGTTCTGGTTTACTGTCTGGCCTACATTCCTTTGCTCTGCCTCAGCCATCACATCATTCCAACAGGTCCAACTCCTCTCTCATAACAGGGTGTGTCCTTGTGTCCTGGTTTCGGGCCAACCCTTTTCATCACTTTCCCCCTTTTTTTTCTTCCTGTATACTATCCACTTCCAGTCCTCTCCATCTCTTCCCCTCATCTCGTTCCCCTTATAGCCCAGCCCAATCCCTGTTGCTGTCCCTTTGCTGGTCCATAGAGAACCAAACCACACTACCCTTTTTCCTAATCAAAGTCTATTTTCCCCTTTCAGCCTTTAAAGGAAATCAAACAAAGAAATGCATAGCTGGTCCCGGTTGCTAGGAGACCATGTGTCCACGCTTCAAGCAGCTATTCCAAAGCTTTTATTTACTCCTCTCTCTCTCTCTCTCTCTCTCTCTAGCTCTTTCTATTTTACTCTGATTCACTGTATCTGTTTATTGTCCTATTACTTCATCTATCACTATCTGGCAAACTAAGAGAAGGACAGAAGGCCTGATGGAACCAGAGGGAGAGATGGCTCTGAGAGGGTTTCTCCTGTATGGTGGAGAAAAAGGAAAGGAAACTTGAAGAGGAGGAAAAGAAAGTCAGACTATTGATTTTGTCGCTCTTCTCCTCCCATATCCTGCTTTGTGTCACACAAGGGGGCAGTTGTGAAATCAAAAGGCCCCGTACCATTTATCTTTTTTTTTTCTTTTTTTTTTTTCTTATTTTCTACCCTTCTCTTGTTCTTCTTACCTGTTTTTTCCTCTCTTTCTGTCCTCTCTCCAATATCAGGATCCCTTTGCTCTGCCAGGTTTCTACCCTCATCTGTCTCCACTCCCCTCCCCTCCAGTCACAAACAGCCCTCCTCCCTGTATATGTTTCGGTCTGACAGCAGCGCCGGAGGCCTGGGGCGGTTGAAGGGAGGTGTGGTAGCCATTAGCCAAGCACCTCTAGTCTGCTACACGGCGGGAGGATGAAGGAGGAAAAGAGGAAGAGGAGGAGGATGTAGTGTGGTTGATTCGAGATGATCTCAGACGCATGTTTCCTCCTCTGTTCTGTTCTGTTCTGTTTCGTTTTGTCCTTCCCCTGCATGCTCCTAATGGCTTCCTAATGACAGCTTGCAGGCACAACACACCCAGCCATTTATAACCATCTAGACAGAGAGCCTGTGTGTGTGTGGAGTGTTTAGAAGACAGGGGGGTACATTAAAAAGCAGATGCACCTCATCCGCAGCACACACATGCTGTTAGCCATTAGCCTGCGCTGTCCCTGTTTAAACAACAGTAGCCTGGGGCGCCTCTACATGAACCCGGAGGTGACACAAAGACATTTAGCATCTTACCAAGAAGATGCTACATGATGTGTGAAAAGCATCATTAGAAAAGGCTAGTTTGTTTAAATACCTGCAGGCTATATTTACTTGCAATCAACAATCTGGCTCTCCATCTCTGCTTCTTTCTCCACACACAACTCACACAGAGGTGCAAACAAACCAACGCCGTCACACCAGACTGTCAGATTTTTCTCTGCTGGTTGTGAAAGTAAATGTTGACCTGTGACTGATAAAGCCAGAGGTGTGAGACAGCAGGTTTATGCTTGCCGTAGTGTCCCAGGCGTGAGGGTTCGCAAGCCACAAGTGACGTCTTCACATATTTTGTGTGGAGCGCTGAGGCGCCTCAGGTTGTGAACCTTTGTCAGGAGGTGCTCGATGCACACGCAGGACTTTTATCTTAAAAAAAAAAATCGACATTTGAGTAAATATTTTGCCAGATGAATCAAATTGTTCTTTTGTTTCATTACATTTGTTGTTGCATATACTTTCTACCTCCTTTCTTTACAGGGATTGTGTAATGTGTTTTATTTGTCCCCTTGGGGAAATGTATTCCTTCATTCTGTTGTTATTTTTCTTGATTTGCACACATGCACATGCATCCATTGTAGAGAGATGTCAGAATGATGAGTCGCCGCGGCACAACGCCCTGAGCAGTTAGGGGTCTGGCAGCGCCCAGGAGGTAAACTAGCACCTCTCCAGCTACCAGTCCACACTCTGTACCCGGTCCATGCTGGACTTGAACCGGCTACCCTTCGGACCCTAAGGACTGAGCTACTGCCACCCTGTATAAAGGCCAATGAATATTTGATATGAGATAAGAATTTACAGATAATTACAATTCCTCCTCTCCATTGAGGAGTTGCATGTTTGGTCTATGGCGTTTTGCCGGTAACACTCTGACTTCTAGGCTTCCTAACAGAATGTTTGTGCGCCCCCTGATGTTTGGGAGAATACTGAAATGAACAACGCGTTGAGCATAAACGCCTTTGGGCGTGCTCATAACTTGCGGCCATCTGTGGAGGGGCGCCCCATGGTGCTTAGTGTGAGTATAGACCATTTCATTGTCATTCTGTTGCTAGAGCAACAGCTTTGGTCCAAGGCTACTTCCTGTCAGCTACTGCATTAAACATTGCAACAGGAAATACAAAGGGACCATTTGAAAAGTTGATGTTGTGAAGTTTGAAAAGGTTATAAACAAAGCTTTATGCTCTCTTTGTATGCCATTGCCATTCAAAATCCACAGTTAGGTCAAGAGGACTGTTTACATGGTTCCACTTGGCGATGCAGGTTCTGCTGTCTGGAGTACTGTCTGCATTAATCCAGCAGCACGCTAAAGATTTAACTCAGCGCCCAGGGGTAAGAGAAGACAACACAGCAAACGCTTATTATTGACATATGGATTACATAACTTCCAGAGACGAGGCTTGCCACGGCAAGTATAGTGTTTCATTAGGAAATGGACTACAGGAAGCTCGGGTGGCGGAGGCAGTACTCAGAATATCAGCAACAATAGCAGTGTATGTGGAGTAAAAACCACAGGGATGAATGAGGAGCTGGGAGATTCAGTAGAACCACTGATGTAAAGTGCGGAGCGCAGATGTTTTTTTCGCCTGACTTGTTTTTTGATTATCAGCTGGTGAGTGTGCACGACTTTGAGTATTGTGTCTAAATTCAAACAATGTTTCCCTGACTGAAGACAACCGTGAACTCGCTGTTGAAGGTCATTTCAGGAAGAGATGTTTGTGGAAGAAAGGAAACACCATTGGGGCTTAAAGGGACCCCCTCTAATATGCATTGACCCGGCAAAATAGGTCTGGCCTGCGGTTTGTAAATGTCTGTGGTATGCGTACATATTTTCTCCAGCTAGATATCACTAGATATGGGCGACATCTGAACGTGCCGCCATTTCTTGATTTCAAAATAAAAAGTCGTCGATCATTTTAACGAAAAAAAAGTGTCTAGATGCAAGCAATAAAGAGGCATGCACACAAATACAAACACAACAAGGTGAGCTCTATATTGATATCTTACCTGCATGGTCTATGTGAGACAAGTGAGATCCTATCTGTGTCTGAAAATCATTAAGTACATACCTCCCGGGCTGAGAGGGAAATCCCTCGGCAGATAAAGAGTGTGTGTGTGTGTGTGTGTGTGTGTGTGTGTGTGTGTGTGTGTGTGTATTGGGGTGTGGATGTGGGATCAAATCAACACCTTCTCACAGGCTCTCTCTCTCTGATGTCTCAGCATGTGTTGAAAAGGTGGGCCACCCCAGTCAGACACACCATACGAACCAGACATACCATTTATCTGAGAGCAGGATGAAAGAGGGTTTCCCTAACATCATTTTGGTGTTTGTTTGTTTAAGACCTCACATTTTTAGTTAATATTCATATTCCTGATAGAAAATAGCTAATATCAACCTGTCCTTATTTCCAGCAAATGAATCTCTCAAGCCTGTGATTCTCCTGAGATTACAAAACACAGAGTTGCCATTGAAAGAGCATCCTCAGCTGTTAGCAGTGCCGGTAGCAGCCATATGATCATTGTGTTGACAGCTCTCCATGACCTCATCCATTTAAGTCCATTTTCGGCTCAGAGGCAAAAAAAAAAAAGGAAGAGTGAATAGAGGAATTGTAAAAAAAAAAAAACGGAAGAAAAGGGTAGGAAGACAAATGAGGAGACAGAGAAAGGGTAAAGAGAGTCAGAGAGATACAAGGAGAAAGATTCAGAAGAAATGCAGAAGGGAACAAAGGAGAGAGAAAATGAAGAAGAGACAGAGAGCACCTGGCAACCAGTCGCAATGCAAATACACTTCAAAGCATTGCTGCAAAAGGTGGGATCAGATAGTGAACGCTGCAGAGAGAAGGGGTTCTAGGAGGTGACTTGGAAACTAGGGATGCTATTTTTTCATTTTTTTTCTAACCGATAACCGACCCTCGTTAACCGATTATTAACCGTTAACCCACAAGATGAGTGAGTGTCATGCAGCTGTGCTACTTTTAGTGCCTAACAAGTCGCCCAGCTGCAACGAAAAGCCGATGCACAAACAGGTTAAATCATCATTTATAACAGATAACTGTTACAGGTTACTGCAGCTCAGACTCACTTAAAGGTCCCATATTGTAAAAAGTGAGATTTTCATGTCTTTTATATTATAAAGCAGGTTTAAGTGATATATAAATACTGTTAAACTATCAAAACGTTTAATATACGGAGAAATATACACAGCCCGTATTCAGAAATTGTGCGTTTGAAACAAGCCGTTTTCTGTCCATTTGTGATGTCACAAATACACAATATGTAGATTATTACACGGTTTTAAACATAAACATTTTAAACGTGTCCCCGTTTATTTCCTGTTGCAGTGTATGGAAATAACATCAGCTGACAGGAAGTAAACATGGACCCAAGCTGTTGCCTAGCAACGCAATTCCATTGCAATTCCGTTGAAATGCAGTATATTAAGGCTGACAGTATGAGGAAAATAAAGTTTTTTTTTAACATTACAGCATGTAAACATGTTCTAGTAGAAACACAAAATACATGTATGAACCTGAAAATGAGCACGATATGGGACCTTTAAGGTGGGCTGTTAAGGTGGACCAGCTATTCTGTTACAAGTGACAAGATGCTCCTCTGAGTTTTGCTCAGCTTTTAATTTAATCTTTAATATTCTTTTAACTGTTTAACTGATAGCAGTAATTGGTTAAAATTCTTTATGTCGGTTAACGGTTAAACGGTCGACTATTAACGTCCCTGTTGGAAATTTACCCTGCATCTGCAAAACACATGCAAACGCGTGAAATAAAAGGAATTCAGAATATCTAGGCGGAGCGCATGATGAAGTTGTGAAGGTTCATGCAAGGTAATCAAATCCGACACGTGGTGGACCGAGAGTGTTATTGTTATTATTTTGTGGACGTTTGCTAAACGCCACCTTAATGCTCTCTTTAAAGACGTGTCAGCTGCTCACACTGGCTGTCTAATCAGCCTCTTCTCTTTCAGTTCTAATTCACTTAACATGGCCCGAGATGAGAAAAAAGAGCTGATGGGCGAGATAATGGAGCTGACTCGCAACCATGAGGCTCCCACGTGCACACACACACACACACACACACACACACATATGCATGCACATTCGCTCCAAGATACACTCGCTCATGCATACACCTGCGAGCGTACAGACAGATGCACACGGCCACAAGACGGCGATCAGGATGGAGTGGATAATGAAACTGCTTCTGACCCGTCCACTTATGATCCTCTGTCCATTACCCAAATGGACACCACTCTCTCTTATTGATCACGGCCCCTTCTCTTTCACTTCCCCGTTGCTCTTTGTCGTTTTTCATCTCGTTACCTCTCCGCTCATCTGCATCGCTCCGCTGATGGTTTCCGTGGCCGTTGATGGGACGATAAATCACAGGCCGCGCCTAGCGATTATCACCACGGAGACCAACTGAGCACACACTCCCCGACCCTGAAAACCCCAAATGTCCTCGTTGGACATGATGCACACCTCCTCAGACATGCACGATGGGTGTCCAACGGACGGGTGTCCTCTAGCTCAAGTCTACCTTTTGGGAATAAGTGGTAGACAATGTGTGTGTGTGTGTGTGTGTGTGTGTGTGTGTGTGTGTGTGTGTGTGTGTGTGTGTGTGTGTGTGTGTGTGTGTGTGTGTGTTCATTGGCCTTGACACACATGCGCACACACCTTTTGTCTCCCTGAATCTTGTGAACCTAGAGGCTGACAGCTATGGAACATGCTTCCCTCACACACAAACACTTCACTCGAGCACTTCATCACTGGGGGACAATAGAGCAAAACTATCCACCTCTCTCTCTCTCTCTCTCTCTCTCTCTCTCTCTCCCTCTGTGCATTGATGGCTCTAATCATTTCAATTTATTTTCTACTGCAGTTTTGTCCTTCCGCGCTCAACTGCTTCATTGTACACTGATATAAAGGCTGCAAATGAGGAGGCAGGATGGGGAGAATGGATCTGTGTCTGCATGTCACCGTGTTTGGTCAAATGCAAGGGTCTGAATAAACTGCTGACCTGATTTTAAATTAAAGCTTGGTGAATGGTAGGATCGCGTTGTCGAAGGGCTGGTTTTAGACCTGCATCAAAACAATTACCAGAGATTTGGAACAATCCCATTGTTACTCTCCTCTTGTGTGAAGCACACTGTATATTGAGGGTTCAGATGAGAAGGCAGAAGGCTTGATGGCAGTGCAGAACATCTAGAATCTATTTTCCAATAACACCCCTCCCAGTGGCATATCATAATACAGTACAAAATGGTTTTTTTTAAAGGGGACATGCTCCTTTTCATTACTTCATACTTGTATCTAGGGTTTCTATTAGAACATGTTTACATGCTTTAATGTTAAAAAAAACACATTATTTTTCTTATACTGTCTGTCGGAATATACCTGTATTCACCCTCTGTCTGAAACGCTCTGTTTTAGCGCCTGTCTCTTTCAGACTCCCTCTCGAAAAAGCTCAGTCTGTTCTGATTGGCTTGAGTGAAAAATATGGTGCAAAGGTAGTTGTGGGCGGTATATTTTAATGAGTCTGCATGTGACATAGGAAGGGGAGGGGTTGAATCACATTTTCTCTGTCTTATTCCACAGTTTGTGGGTTGGTAACATAGACTGTAAATGAGACATGGATGGAGTCACCGTGACGTCACCCATTGGTATATGGACTTTTGAAGCCTCGAGTTCGACATTTTGGCCGTCACCATCTTGGTTTTTTGCAACCAGAAGTGACACGAGAGGGTGGAGCTAAGTACAACCGATGAATAACACATTTTTTTAGGCGACCAAAAAGGTTATAATTAACTTTCATGAACTGAAAACACACTGTGAAACGAAACGAAAACACAGACCAGACAATGTTGTTGAACGCCACTATAGGCTTTTCTTGAATGAAAAGATGTTTTGGCTCTTCTCCCAACTGGTTTCGGTAACAGTTTGATTGACAGATCACCGCATTCTAATCACCTGCCAAGTATTGTTTTGAAAGTGCCCGCCCTTTTCCAAACAGTTTCCAGTGACGGATTCTCAGGTGGTTCTGTGTAAACAAACCATCTGGCGGGTCATGTTATCAAGTTAACAAAGGTATTTCCTCATACCTCAACTGTGGCTCATTTAGATGCCCTAGTTCCTAGAGCCTGAGATATCATCTCCTAGTTTATTGTTTTGTCTGAACTGAAGGAATTCAAAACTGTAACGTTTTCATATCAGACAAGATGATACCAAAGTGGCCATAATCCGCATTCTTATATTAGCAACGGATCAATTAACATGACTATGTGTAATGTGAAAAGGGATTGCTTGTAGTGATGAAGCCACAGAGGATTACCACCTCGGCTCTACGGAGCTTTATAGCATGTTTCAGCTCATTGTTTTGGGTTTTACGGCCCACGTCTGAACTGCTTTGGTTCACTCTCACCGCTCTCATTTGCATGTGCAAGTGATTTATTTGAATAGATGAATCATCAGAAATATTACCTTTAATAGCTGCCAGGCTCTATACACTGTCACACAGATGTACACAAAAAAACAACAACTCCAGATATACATGGGCAAATAACCAGGTTTTTCCGCGGCAGAAAAACAACATCTGTTAATCAGGCTTTTTCTTAATCCCCGCTAACCTTGTTAAGGAAACCAGGTTTTTCTAATTCACACAGCATCTCAGAAAAAAAATTAGGTTACAGCCGAAAGCTGAGGATAATCTGATTTCCTAAGTGCATGTAAACGCAGAAGCAGCAGCGAGAGAGTGTGACAGACGCAGATCAGAGCAGAACATTTTGTCAGCCTGACACGGAGGTGACGATTAAGACTTGAGGTGTCAACAGGCTGCGGTATGGCCAGACAGCGTTGTGTGTGGACAGCGTGCGTTTCGAGGGGGGAGTGTGCAATCACCTAACCTATGGCCAACTCATGAGTGAAGACACTTCCTCTCCAAATTGCACGCTGACACACACACACACACACATTAAGCTGATGAGGTGTTTGGTGAAGGGCTCCTCCTCAGCAGAGGTGGCACAAGCCTTTTAGCAGCTACTTATGACCCTCCATCCCCGACAATACACTCTCACACACAGGCTCCGCTCTCTCCCTCCCTCCCTCTTTATTCAAAGCTTGATTTCTTTTCATCAAGTCTGTCTCTTCCCCTTTTCTCATCTCCACCTTTCTACTCGGCTGGATACTCTTGTTTGTGTTAAATCCAATCCCTCCTTCCCTCCCGGCCTCTCTCTCTCTCTCTCTCTCTCTCTGCTCCTCCTCACATCTTTGTCTTCTTTCCATTATCCTCTCCCCTGCCTCTTTTCTCCTCCTCTTTCACCACCGACTATCTCTACGCTCTCCCCCTTTTATTTGCCTCCTTTTCTCACTATCCTTCTCCTCCTTAAGTCCTCCCCTCGCTCTTTCTCTGCCCTCTATTCTCTGCTCTCTTTACAGCTCTCTTCTGCGCTTGCTCTCTTCTTATCCTTCTTCTTCTTCTTCTTCTTCCTCTGCGACCTCTCACCCTCTATTTTCCCCCTCGCCTTTCTCTCTCCCCTTTTCTCTTTTGGCTGCCCTTTTCTCCTTCACTCTGGGTGTCGGGGCTTTGTGGAGGCTCTCGGACCCCAGTGGGACATCCAGTGGGGAGAAAGAGCTGAAAAGCAAACTGTGGGGCACGGGAGGGAGGGGAGGAGGGACGGGAGAAGAAGGGAAGGAAAGAGATAAAGCAAAAGAGAGAAGGAAGGTGGTAAAAAAGGATGGATGGGAGAGGCCTGTGTGGTCATGTTAGGCAATGAAATGGGGCTTTTGCTGGGCCTAGCTACTACTTAAACGTTTTTGAGCATCGTCTTAAAAAATGTGATTTTTTTTTTATTGACTTCAGGGCATCGTTTAATTTCAGTTCCCCTTCGCTGCATTTTGCTCGATTATTATTGCTTGACAATTGGCCTCATTTCTAAACTTGATTAGTTTCCAATAAGCTCTTGTTGATTAGTCCAATTGAATGCAGTATAGATCCTTTTCCTTTGACTGTAAGAAAGAGGCCCATATAGTCAGCCTACATCTATATACCATGTGGGACCCATTGGACCCATATGGACACCACACGGTGAATCCAGTTTAAGCCCGTTCCTAGGCCTCCTTTACCCAACATGTTAGCGGGAAATGTGCCAAGTGGGGACACATTTGGATTGGTTTTATTCTGTCCTATAACAATACATTTCATATAATACACACAATACACTATAAAACCCAATATCACACAGATATGAGTTAAATATATGGAAAGAGATAAAGTAAAATAAAATAAGTTGGTGAAAATATAAATACCATGAAACATCAGAGTGGTTGGATTCATGTTGGTCCATTTTATCACGCATTGAAAAAGGTGTTTGTTGCGGGAATTATGTTCATATTGTGTGATTCCACAGCGCACGCAGACAGAAGTGTGTCCTCTACGTAGAAAGGTGGAATATAAGGATGTGGAGGTCGGGATGCATGCAGGAGAACAGAGTTTGGGTCTCCTTACAGATCACCAATGAATTTTAAACTGTAACCACGATCAATCTTAACGTTAACCGAGCGCTTTAGTTGCCTGACCCCAAAACTGAACAAATCAATATTATTATTTTAACTATAAGTGCATATTTGTATGTTTTTGTTGGAAGCGTTCTCTGGGCTTGCCTAAGCACAAATCTGGTCTTTCGGCACATTGGACTTTGGTATCTATGAACTCATAACAAGTTGAATATCAAAGATATGCCACACAGGCAGTGTAAAAAATATTTCAGTGTAATTTTCAGTGTATTTAAAATATTTAATTTGGAAAACATTTAATAATGCCAAACAATGTCTTTCACAACGATGTCAATGTTTTTCCTAATTTTTCAAAAAGTTGAATTTGACTATCAATAAAAGTGTGAATTTTCATGTCATCTAAAAATTTCAAACTTGTACTGTTAGATACTTATCCAGACGTATGTCCATACCAAATTTCAAGACTTTTGACCAAGAAACAAGAACAAATGCTGTGGCATTTTTCCTTACCATACTAAATAAAGTCTTTGGGGCACAAATAGGTTAAAATGACTGTAATGATAATGTTTGTATATGACAAATAATGTTTATAATAAAGTAATTTTAACGAGGTAAATATTGCGGTAATCTGGCAGTAATTCCAAAGAAATTTTAAATACATCACTTGCTAATTATCACCTCATTACCATGACATTTGCGGACCTGTAAAATGAAGTGTTACCTTTCTTTCCTATTCAGTAGTGACATCATATATGTAAGTGTCCGAAATGATTAGCTGCAGGTAATTATTTCATCACTAAAGCTCGTATCATGGCGTCAACTCACCGGACGACATTGTGGAGACGAAACGTGAAACTAAAGTTCTGAAACGGAAGATAAAATAAAACACCAAGCATGTTATTTTACGTCTGATTTCAGCCCTCCACTCGGCTCCTTTCGTTCCGACTAAATGGACTCCCATCAAATGAGAGAGAAAGTTATATTTGAAATTGCTGACATTACTTCAAAGCTACAGAAATCAGTGTCTTCCATCCTGTCTTTCTTTCTCCCAACCCCCCAAAACTCTCTCTTCGCTGCCCATTTCTCTCTCTGTATGGGCTCATTGGGCCCTGATTGGAGTGTGTGTGTGTGTTTCTGTGATGTCTGTAATGGTGATAGGGGGTGATTTGAAGTGTGTGTGTGTGTGTGTGTGTGTGTGTGTGTGTGTGTGTGTGTGGTGTGTGTGTGGTGTGTGTGTGTGTGTGTGTGTGTGTGTGTGTGTGTGTGTGTGTGTGTGTGTGTGTGTGAGAAAAAGACGACGACAACGACGTGGATGAAGTCAGCGAAAAAAGTCTGTCATCCTCAGTTGCGGTCTTCCGACACTCATCTGGGGAGAAAAGAAGACATGAGAATTGCATGACATTCACAAAAAAAAGCTTCTTCAACAACAACAACAACAACAACAACAACAACAGCGATTACAATTATAGAGTAACTTCTACA
>CAKALG010044624.1:0-34513 GCA_916700815.1 Helicolenus hilgendorfi
CCCAGCCTCCTCAGGAAGTGCAGTCTGCTTTGGCCCTTCCTGTAGAGGTGGTCAGTGTTTATTGTCCAGTCCAGTTTGTTGTCTAGCTGCAGCCCGAGGTACTTGTAGGTACCCACAACCTCCACCTCGTCCCCATCGATCTGGACTGGTCGTGGGGGTGTTCTAGACTTCCCGAAGTCTACGACCATCTCTTTGGTTTTTGAGGAAGAAATTACTAAAACCTGGACCTTTACGTATTCTCAAAATGCAAAAAAATCTTCCTTCTCTCATTTTTCCCTTTATGCCTGGTCTTAATACTCTTCCGTACAGCACCACTGAGTTTAATAAAAAAAAGTTGCTTCATGGGTTTTTCTAGCACATCAGCATTTTATTCATATGATCATCAGATCTACAGTATGATTTGATATTTAAGTCATTTATTTATAACGTTTTAAACTAAAAATGAATGCAATGATGATACGGTAGCAACAAACCCTTAAAGTTGTATAAATCTGCGTTGCTTCAGCCTGTAGCTGTCAAAAGAAAGACTCTTTTCAGGAGGAAGAAAGCTTTCTGATTTGAGCGTTGGATTCAGCCTTAATTGAAACCTTATGTGTGGCATGTGGAATTCTGGGACTTTGGCGCTCTCCCAAGAATCCACAGAATGTGAAGTTTTTTTTCTGCCTCCCCCTCTCTCTCCCTCTCCCTCTTTCTCTCTCCTCTCCCTCTCTTTTTTCCTATGTGCAGGGGTGTCTTACATCAGCCCACTGAGCCCCGGTGAAGGCAACTGACGGACTGAGAGTGAGCTAGCGAGAGAGAGAAGGACTCGGACTGTAACATCCAGCTGTCTCACTGGAATAATCTAAAACCATCTCTGAACAAATGGTCTGAAAGGACAAGACATCTTAGAAGTAAGTCATTCTTTTCTTTGTACACATTTTTCCACCATTACTCTTTCCTATTTTATATCACAAGTTCGGACTCTGACCACCTTTCTCAAAGCCTGTGAGATCATACCTCAAAGTTTCCTTCAAGTATTTCATGCTGGGAGCTTTAGCTGCAAGTTTGAACTCCATGTACCTTTTGTGTGCTGCTGTTTGCATGGCAGGCTAGAAGAGTGGACAGCAGAGTGGAGCGATGCCAGATTCAAACTCCTCTCTGCTCTGCTGCAGATCCAGCTGTTTCAAACTGAAGACATTATACCGCTGCGGTTGGATGTGATTAAAGGCTCATTCCTTCATTTAAACACATTTTCACTTCAAATAATAATCAGGGTTAAAGAAAAAGAATATGAACGAAGGAAGCGTCTCCTTTCACTCCAGCTAAAGCTTCTGTCTTTTAATTTATTCTATAGATGCATAAAATGCGGCGCCTTCCTTAGTAAGTTAAAAAATAACAGACATGTTAAGTGTAATTCTGTTAAGAGGTTTTAGTGTTTACTGCATCACACAGATGTCTCTCTATTGTGCAGAGCGGCACAAGCTCTTCTTTTTTACAGGCGACAGAAGAAGTGTCTCTAATGTAAAAATGACTCTTCTTTGAGTGCCTTGCATCAAGCTCCCACACATTCTTTGTGTGCTTTATTGTGGCGGGGTAGTCAGGAGCTTGTTTTGGAAAACTGACTCATTTATGGTTCGCTGTGGTCAACTGATGAAATGTTGAATGCTCAAGTTACAGCTTTAAAAAAGATTTCCGTCCCCGCAATACATGTCCGGCTCTTGGTGTGTAATATGTTCCTCTGTGTTATGTAGGTGTTACGCAGGTGGTGTGTAGGTGTCCTCCTGTGGTATGTGGGCGATAGATGCTCCACACAGAGGCCTCTTTTCTACCACGTTGAAGTTATTTGGTAACTTGACACAGTGAAGAGTTGTGTGAAGAGTTAAGAATACGTATGAGCTCACAGCTCTGACATTTGAGCCGTCAGGAGATGTGGCGCTGATCAATGGAGTAATTGTTTAAAGGAGGTCAAGGTGATCCTGAGGTCAGGTGGCGGTGTGGGTATGTGAGTAACATTAAGTGGGCTGGTTTTATATCTGGACACATGGCTGCTCTGCATTGTTTATGTTAATGTTGTTGTCGGCCTCAATGCCTTCGTACTGTAACGTGAATGTCAACTGACAAAAAAATTATCAATGGCAAATTTTCAATTTAATTGCATGTAATTTTGCGCACAAAAATCCCCAAAATGTTTTGTTTCCAGTTGCTCCAATATGATTATATACTCCTTTTCTCAATTTTACTTCATTGTAATAGAATACAATGGTTAGTGGTTAGCACTGTCCCCTCACAGCAAGAGGGTCGCAGGTTCGAATCCGGCTTATGGCTCTTCTTTGTGGAGTTTGCATTAATTGTTGAGACTAAATTGCCCGAAGGTGTGAATGTGATCGTGAATGGTTGTTTGTCTCTATGTGTCAGTTCTATGATAGTCTGGCTACCTGTCCAGGGTGTACCTGCATGCTCCAGCTCCGCCGTGACCCTGAATGGGATAAGCACTTATAGATAATGGATGTAATCGAATACAAAGAGATTTGTGATTGTTGATCCAAAAAATTAGGGCTGCCCCCTCTTCTAATCGGTCGTTTTGGTCTTAGTCTATTGAGATTTCTTTAGTCGATTAATCGTTTTTTTATGCTTTTGTCATGCTGAATAACTTATTTCTTTTGTGGGATTCTTCGTGGAGAAACTCAGTTACACAGATCTGTCGATTATTCGACTAATTGATTAGACGACAAAAACGTATGAGTGTTAATCGACTTAGAATTTTTTGAGTTGAGGTCGAGGGCAGCACTACAATAAGTAGTCTTTAGATAGAATAGACTTTGTGTTCTGGTAACTTGTAATGGGATATTTGTGAATATTTAGTCTATCTTTTAGACTGAATTATTAATTGATTAATACAAAAATAGATATACTGTATAATCATTAGTTGCTGGCTGGCTGGCAGGGGGTTTATTTTTGTTTGAGAAAGAATATATCTTCAAATGTGCAGACTACATGGTCATTTAAGGCAAAATCATAGTTTTTTTTATGCACTTGTCAGTTTTGAAATGTTTGGGTATTTTGCTTCCATAACATGTCTTCTTTCAGACTGGTGGAAAGAGTACAACCACAATACACATTTGGTGTTTATTTTACTACTTTGTCTGTTTGTGTCTGTAGATTTCTCCTAAATTCACCAAAAGTTAGTATTAGATAAGGCCTCATTTGCATATTTAATCATACAATTTCAGAAAACTTGTAACACAAAAAAATAATTTTTTTAATGTAAGTAATCAGCTGGGGAAGTTTCATGGTTATATCTATTAACTTTTTTTTTTACCCTATTCACTTGTAGTGTTACAATCCATATCTTTAAAGGGTGTTTTTTAAAAACAGGTTTTCTCTTATATCCTGTCATAAATCTCCACTTCAATAGTACTAACATACAACACACTTTCCGGTTTCATTCCTATCTATATTCTGAAGGTTTTTACAGAGCAGTTTGTTCGTACATCATTCATAACCTGATTTATACAACATTTTATTCCTAAATTCATGTTTTTATTTTCATTCATTTCATTACTTTTTATGGCTGTTGACAGTATTTTCTGATTTATAGAATGATAAAAAGAGATATAAAGAATTTTGAACCTGGCTTTACCCAATGTTCAGATTTCTGTTATGGAAATGTATGAAAATGAGCACATATTTAACAAGATAATGCATCATTTGCATATTAACAACACAATTCAGAAAACTTGTAATACAAAAAATAATTGTCTTAATGTAAATAATCAACTGGGGAAGTTTCATGGTGATATCTATTAGTTAATTATTTGACCCTATTTGACTGTGCTATATGCACTTCTAGGTGGATGCAGAGTTTTGTCAACCTTATTGTTTGGATAAGTCATGAAATGCACTGTCGATGACATGATGTCATATCAGCATATATCTACAATATTGTGTAAGTGGTCTCTATCTAGCCATCTAAAACATCAATAGTAAATATTTTATCACAGAAATGTTCAATATTCATGTTCATATACAGTACTCAGATATAAATCCACAGTTGGTTAAGCAGAATGCAACAAAGGGCCGTGATCTATATTATGATTTTAATGAGGAGTGTATCTCAGTTTGTTGCTCTTCATCTACTATCACTTCTCCTCCTCTCTTCACCCGAGTGGCCAAAGACTTTGTCTCTGTGCAGCGTTGAATCCTGGGGAACAAAGAAGTAATGACACAAAGCAAGCTGATGACAACAAAAAGGGAAATTACAAAACTTGACCGCAAATTAAGTTCTGGAACGCACTCGACACCACAGATCGACGATTTAGAGTCAACATAAGAAGAAGTATTCGGGCGTGGATTTTTCCTTTTAAGGCCCTTTTTTGTTGTGTGTTCTCTTGGCTGGACGCGTAAACAGGAAACCATCTTTATCAGGGTCAATAAGCTCTTTGTCAAAGCAGACTTATTGCTTATGACAGGGGAATATATGAAATGCCTGTGGTGGATGTCAGAGGGGAGAGCATAATGTACTCACATACAGTGTTTTTTATTTGTCCAGACAGTTGGAAAACAGAGAGGGAGACAACATTCAAGGGGGATTTGATCCCTCGCCATCACTCCATTATCTGGCTGTAATGTGATATTTAATGCACACACACATACAGTACTATACAGGCTATAACACACACTCAGATAGACAGATAGAATGAGAGAGGGAGTATAGAGGAACCACATTAGGAGTGTGTTATCACTGCATCTTTCTGACATGTCATTTCGATTAGCAACCCTTCCCTTCAGAGTTTGGCGGCCGACTGACATCCTCACATACAGACCTTAATCACGCACCACAGCAAAGGCTGTAATTTCAACCCCACATTCAAAACACAGCGCTGGAGGCACCCGGTGCTTACTTAGCTCAGCTGTAACTCGACGCAGACGTCGTTTGATTGGAAGTGTTTTCAAAATCAATGCCTCTGGCTGGAGAAAACCAGCTGTGCACTCGCTACAGCGGAGGTGCATGCTGTAATTTGGTATAAATAGCGGCATTTCATCCTTTAAATACTGCGCTGTTGACTTTGTATCCCACACGTGCTTGAACTTCGACCCTGCCCAAACCAGCACCCCACTCATCACCTACCATTTGAGGGGGATTAGGTTACTCGTAGCCTCAAGCCGGCTGCATTTGTGCCTTTTATTTCTGAGCTTGTTTGTCTCTGACTTTGACGTCTGCGTCCAAAACCACAGGTGAGATGGCGTTTTAGCTCTATTCACAGGAAATGTGACAACAATTACATGTCTTATGTGATATTTTACCACTGTGGAATAACTAATGAAGTGAAGGGAGACACTACAGATGATGGTTAAAAATGTAACAACTAGATATCACCATGAAACTTCTCCAGTTGATTATTTACATTAAGACAAAACTTTTTTGTATTACAAGTTTTCTGAAATGTTATGTTTGAATATACAAATGATGCATTATCTTATTAAATATGTGCTATTTTTCATACATTTCCAGAACAGAAATCTGAACATTGGATAAAGCCAGGTTCAACATTCTTGTTTTATTTTGTTGACATATTAGAGTCAAAGGTTTATACAGAGGGGAATTTTGGATATCTCTTTTTATCACCATCGCCATTTGTTATCATGTTTTTAGGAATAAAATGTTGTATAAATCAGGCAACGAATGATATATTAACAAACCACTCTGTAAAAACCTTCAAAATATAGATAGGAATGAAACTGGAAAGTTTGGTGGATGTCAGTGCTACTGAAGTGGAGATTTCTGCCTCTAGACCTCTAGATCGTGGAAGTATACGCGTGTGACTACGTCCGGTTTTCAAAATAAGGTATTAACAAAAGGGAACTGTATATACAAAATACATATATGGAAATAGGATTGATTGGATAATATTCACCAGAAGTATAAAACATTGCATATCCCTTATAAATTAAAAAAGGAAATACCACTAATTTTTGAGGGAAATGTCTTTATTTTTTTTATTTTTACTCTTACTCTTCTTACTGTATCAATTTAGATATTTTCCAAAGTAAAAGACCCTAGAGGTGCGTGATTCAACTTTTTCAATGATCTAGTGTTAAAAAAGTTAACAAAAACTGCAATAAATCGTAATACCGAATCCCAATTCTTCGTAGAATCGCAATACAAATCGAATCGGCACCCAAGTATCGTGATAGTATTGGATCGGGAGATAGGTAAATCGTCTCAGCCCTACTGAATATACCTGTATTCACCCTCTGTGTCTGTAACGCTCCGTTTTAGTTCTTGTCTCTTTAAGCCCCCCTTCTGAAAAAGACCAGTCTGCTCTGATTGGTTTGCGAGAAAAATATGGTTCACCTTTGCAAAGATAGTTCTCAAGCTGTGGGCGGTGTCTTCTAATGACATGTGACATAGGAAGGGGAGCCAAGTCTGAATGTTGAATCACATGTTTTCTGATCTAGACAGCCCACCAAAGATACCCAAATATATATGCACAGAAAAGTGAGTTTTTCATGATATGTCCCATTTAAGATTAAGATGCTGCTTTGATTCAGACTACCACTCGAATCACAAAAAACAAATAATTGTGGAGGAGCTGGAAGATAGATGCACATTAACACACAGTAGTCAGTGCCTCTGTGTTTGCACATGTGGCCTCAGTCATTCCCCATTCTCTCTCTCTCCTGTTTACAAGTGGCAGTCTCTTTTTGTTTGCCTGTTTGTCTCTCCATCTCGCCGTCTCTCAGTTTCCCCGTCGTCGTCTTTCCAAATTACAGGCTGTCAGGGAAGATCTGAAGTAATATTTCAACATCAAAAGGACCTCATGACGTGCTGCAGGCTGCCACTGTGTGTACATGCTGCCTGGGCAGGGAAAGAGTTGTCGGTGCTGACGTATCAGGCTGTATATTATGGACAACATCGGCCTTTTAAGATTATCTTTTTGCGTTTTTGCCTTTATTTCACGATGTAGGGACAGAGACTGGAAATGGGGGAGAGAGAGAGAGATATGACATGCAACAAAGGAAACGAATCAAACCCGGGACGTTGCGGTAACGTGGCGTGCGCAGTAACAACTCGGCTTAGAAGGCAGTCCAACATCTGCCTTTTTATAGAATTGTTATGTTTATCTGCTCTGTTGTTGCTTTTTTATTTGAATGTCTATGGAGTGGAATTACGTGTCATCAGAAAGTGACTAAGTATATTACTGTATTTAAGTACATATTTGAGATACTTTCACTACATTTCAGAGGGAACTATTGTACTTTTTACTCCACTACTCCAAATGTATCTGACAGCTGTTACTAGTTACTTTCAGATTAAGATTCAATACAATACATTTTTAAATATTAAATCAGTGATTTCCATCCTTTTTGGGTCGTGACTCGTAATAAAAGAAAAAAAAAACAGTTGCTCGGGCCCATCGTCACATTTCAGATGAGAGATTTCGGAGATCGTCTATAAAGCCAAAGTTATGCTTTCTGCGTCCGCTGAGGACACTAGGGTCCACGTGACATAAATGTCATCACCAGAATACGCGTAGGCTCTGTGCGGACGTCAACTCACCGCCGATTTGTTGTGTGTTCGGTTCTGTTCGTATGGCCACTACGATACAAGTGCTAGCTCAATGATCTACTGCGCCAGTGTGGAATGCGTCCTCCAAGTGGACAGTATAAACGGAACTACTACGCGTCCGTGTATGCGTCTGTTCGGGAGTATAATCGAGGCTAAGTTGTTTGCAGTTCCACTAAAAAGGCATTTCCCCTCGAAACTTCTCTGATAGTTACAGACCACCCTAGACCCCTAGGAGAAAATTGTATTAACTCGTTCCCTCAAGTTAGTAAGTCGTTCCCTGAAGTTAGTAAATTGTTCCCTCAAGTTAGTAAGTCATTCCCTCAAGTAAGTAACTCTTTCCCCCAAGTTAGTAAGTCGTTCCCTCAAGTTAGTAAGTCGTTCCCTCAAGTTAGTAAGTCGTTCCCTCAAGTAAGTAACTCGTTCCCTCAAGTTAGTAAGTCGTTCCCTCAAGTTAGTAACTCGTTCCCTCAAGTTAGTAAGTCGTTCCCTCAAGTTAGTAAGTCGTTCCCTCAAATTAGTAGGTCGTTCCCTCAAGTTAGTAAGTCGTTCCCTCAACTTAGTAAGTCGTTCCGTAGGTTTTATGAGTTAATAACTTGAGGGAACGAGTTACTAAAATGTTCTCCTAGGGGTCTATAGTGGGGCTCTGTAGATAGCTTAATTTCAATGACTGTTCAAATTATACAATATTCACAAAAAAGAAAAAAAGATGAGAGGAAATTCAAAAATCTGAACGCAAATTTAATTTCATCTCATGAACCTTCAGATTTATATTTTGACCCTTTCGAGGGGGCCTGACCCTTAGTTTGGGAACCACCAGACTAAAATACGTTACAGTATATAAAGTAGTTCAAACTAGCTTCACCTCAACCAGCTACAACAGTACTTTTGTACAGCAGAACACAATATGATATTGTCCTCATCAAAGGTGGGTTCACTTGGTTTTAAAAGTGGTAAATGCATATTGCTGGTTATTATATGTGTAGTTTAAGAATACAGGTGAAATTTTCTCTGTTGAAATTAAAGAAAGCACTTCTCGTCTTAGCTGAATGAACAAATGCTCTTGATTTAAGCAGCATGCGGAGGGATGGACCTCTACTTTAAGGGGGGAAATGGAAAAAAAAAAGAGCTTCTTGGCGTTGACTGGTGTTTTTCCTATCTGACAGTGTAGCTGTAAAGTTCAGGGCCTGGATATTCAATCAAAATGGATTTCCAGTCAAAGATTTTAGGCTACTCTCCTTACATAATAAACACAAAACCTAGTCATTGCACGACGAACAGTTACGAGTCTTTGTCGAAATACTTTGGTAGATTTCGCTGGTAGATAAAAAATACAGCCTCTCCTGCAGTTTTCTTTCTCCCTTGTGGCCACTGAGCATCAGCTGGTAGCCTTTACGAGCACCTGCACGCTGGTGTGAACAGTTCACGTTCTCAAGCAATTATAGGTCAGCGAGGAGCTATACAGCAGGTGTGACTGTCGAACCTCAACAAAAGCACAAACCTCCATTACAAGAAGCACTGCAGCCAAACCTGTGAAGCAGAAGTTTTGTGTTACTGTTAAACTATTGCTTACGCAGCAAAGTCTTGTTTTTATTCACTCTATCATGGAGCAACACTCAAATCTGCCTTGTATATCATTACATGTGCATACGTGGTGTAAGATATCCTACAATTAAGCGCGTAGACGGGAACACTTCTCAGCAGGTGTCACATCTTAACCCCAGACAATAGAGGGTTGTTTTCTGTGCAGTTTTCTCCTGCAGTCAAGACAATTTAATTACATATAGTGTGCGTGTTTGTGTGTGTGTGTGTGTGTGTGTGTGTGTGTGTGTGTGTGTGTGTGTGTGTGTGTGTGTGTGTGTGTGTGTGTGTGTGTGTGTGTGTGTGTGTGTAGACCTGCATGCATGTGCCTGTGCCTCATTCTCAGATTTTACTGCTGTGTGTTTACATGGCTCCACCTGGGTCTGATTGGGAAATGTGATTCAGATTTCATGCATTCCCATAAAAATAAAATATCTGTGTTACAGCCTTCAGGGAAGAAACAAGAGGATATAATAGAAAGCACATGTGGATGGTTACGGTGCGCAGCGTACAAGCAATCAGGCCCAGTTTATAGCTATGAAGCCTGCAAGTATGGGCATGATGCCTGGGTTAAGGAAGTAGATCTGAACTGAGTCAGACTTGTTGTTGATATTATTTAACTTTGTGCAAATAAGAGCCTGCCTTGTCTTCAGCAGCTCACATACCCAGAATGTTTGCCATCATTTATTGGTTATTTAACGTCATTTATGGGTCCCAAACTTCCCCATCTGCAACTGAACCGGGGATGTTGTGGTTATACGGTATGGATCTTTTACCACCAGGCCCCCGGACGCCCCACGCAATACATTTATGGCACCAGATAGAAGCTAAAAGCTAGCATTCATCTGTGGTTTCTGTTAAAGGTCCCATATCATGCTCATTTTTGGGTTCATACTTGTATTTTTGTTTTTTACTAGAACATGTTTACATGCTTTAATGTTCAAAAAGCACATTATTTTTCTCATACTGTCTGTCTGAATACACCTGTATTCACCTTCTGTCTGAAACGCTCCGTTTTAGCGCCTGTCTCTTTAAGTCCCCCCTGTCGCAGTCTTCACAACGTTGTTGCAGCCGAGGACTCACTGGGGTGTTTGACCCGGCCGCCATGTTGAGATCAGTTGAGGAAACACCAAGCACCTCCCACAAGCCGGAGCAAACTTTTTAATTTTACAGCTAAACAGTACATTACAAGATGTTTCTGGAAACATTTGAGGAGAGAAATAGGCATTACAGTAACAGAATATTGATTCATATTTGATCAGCGCCGCCTAGTTTGACCGTTTGATCAAAGTTTGCAAGTGATTGACAGCTGCCTCCTTTGAATGAACAGCCAATAGGAATGCTCCGAAAAGCCCCAAGTGTTGACGCTGCTCTGTGTGTGTTTGTGTGTGTTTGTGATAGAGACCGAGACAGAGGCAGGGAACAGAGCCAGGTAAACCTGCGTGTTGACTTTACAGGTTTTCCCAGGGTGCAGGACCTGGTGGTACACCAACGTCACTCTGCGTGCTGGGCTCGACCCTCCAATGGAAATCGGATTTATTTATACAAACAAGAGAGCCTGGGAAAGCAAAATAAAACTGCCGGAGGACATGGCAGTGAGCTCTTACTGAATGAATTACTGAGAGCGTTTCTGAGGGGTTGCAAGATGAGGAGGAGGTGGATGTCTGCAGCCCAGTCGCCAGGAAAAATGTTTGGCATTGTACGATTCTGTAAACCACGGATATGTTGAATGTCGACATTTTTTGCATTCGGTCAGAGCAAGTGACGGAGTACAGCGAGCAACCATTATTGAAAGTTGCGTCGTATAATAAAGAGTATAGACCTTTTTATAGTTTGCAAACGATGATGATTTACGCAAGTGTGTGCATGCAGCGCTACAGATTGTCAAGCTATGCAAGGGCATTTACCACCAAAATTACCGCAAATGTAACCTAAACAAATTGACTTTCCAGATCCACATGCTATTAGAACGTGGGTAGAAAACATTAGCAAGTGGCCCAACATTTAGTGGTAAGATATATATATACGTATTTGGTGGAGAAACCTAGCATGTAACGTTACACCAGCGAGAAATTAGAGCATACACTAGATGCTTGCAACTACGTTATCTGTCGTCATTTACAGAACGTCAAATGCTATGACAGACTCAGAGTTTTGAGTTTATGGATTTTTGATCGTGTCCCTAGTCCAGTGGTAGTCAACAGGTTTAATAGCTTGCATCCATATACGCCGCTGGTGTTTTGGTTTAACGAGTGACCGTGTTAACTGGTGACTCTCAGCCGAATGTGTGGTGGTTGCTCATAGTGAGAGTGGCAACATGAACAGAACACGTAGGTGTCCTCATAAAAGCCCTCAATCAATTTTAAATATATGCTCATCTGTGTGTGTGTGTGTGTGTGTAAGTTACTACGAGTCACCTGGGTCCGGACGCATTCGGCTGAAAGTCACCAATTAACACGGTCACTCGCTGAACTGAGACTCCTGTTGCTCTGAAACGGTCGTGATCCTGTCGGGATTCTGTAGAACTTAAGTCCGCTGTTGCAGAATCGATTCTCACAACTGAACACGCAACAAGAGGACATTTTGATGCTGGTAACAGTTTTAGTCCAGTAAGGGTGGATGGGTCAAACAAACGCAATACTTCCACCCAGGAGACCGCTGTTCATGTCCCGTGTGAAACCAAAAGTTAATGTTGACTTTTTACGTAACGTTATGTAAGAAAGTCTGCTAAGGGCAGTTTTATTAACGGTAGTTATGTTATTATTTTAACACAAACTATGATCTTTTCTCTAACCTTAAACAAGTGGTTTTGTTGCCTAAACCTAACCAATCGTTTCACAATGTTAACCACTGCGTCATTGTGCGTTTCTGTAAGCGTGATAAGAGGCTGATATGAAACGTATTTATGAAACGTGGTTCAGAAACAGCGGCATTCAACGTATCCAGTGGTTTGCAGACATGTACAATGCCAACATTTTTTCTGGCAACTGGGTTGATGTTTGTGTGTGAAGTCCTGCAAGAATAATGTATTTATGCCCTTTTCCTGTGAGTGATACAAATTTGGAAACTCATCAGTGAATCTCTAATGCATTTAATAGGTCCTTCTGATTCAAAAATGTTGAGAACAGGTATCTGTGTGTGTTTCCCGGTTGAGCTTTGTGGGTTTCTGAGGGGAGCATCTGCCATTCACCACTTCCTGAACGCGCTGAGGGGGCTGATATTTATGGGGCACAAAGTTTTTTCCCCCCAGAAGAAGAAATTGAAGTCAATAGTCTATTCAGGAAAGTTCTGCTCCAAGTTGACACAATAAACTCTGCTTGCTGCCTATCAACATTTGGTGTTTATAATAACCTGAATTCAAACAAAGGTCCAGTCACAGTTTGTTCTGTCTGTAAGGTCTGTCCAGTCTGAATGGTTCTGTGATTGAGCACTTTAACATATCTGTGAATACATCTACAGACAGATATTAGTCTTAAGTGAGTAACTGACATGTTAGATATTGTGTTTAATGTTAAATGTCATGCCATAACGCCCACTGCTACAACAGTAATTTGCCACCACATTCAGTATCATTTACCACATATGGTTTTGTTTTTACATGTGATCCTCTGGAAGAAAGTAACAGTACTGTAAACGGCGGTCATGCTATAATATACTGTTAGTTATGACAAGATTTTGAGATATAGAGAAGTAGGTCTAACTGTTATTATTAATACCAGTATGCTCAAATAGATTTCACCACTTTACATGTATTTCTAAAATGTACACACACACATACAGTTACCTTCTATGAAATACACACAAACAAACTTATCTTTAAATATCCAAATGTGTCCCTGTTAACCACAGAGGGATTACTGATGAGGCCCCTGGTCGTCAAAGTTTCCTCAGCACAGGACATATGGCTGTACATTTAGCAATTATTATTTGTAGTATTTTGTGAAATAAGTAGAACAATATTATCAGGGTCTTTGGCCTTTAGATGACCATTTCATAATGGGTCAATGGCTTTTAACGTGACAGAGGCCCAAAGCCTTGACTTACTCAAATCCACCATGTACACAAGAAGTTTAAACCGTTTAATGGCAGATTGCACTATTTTAAAATTCTGCTTTATTTTTTTTTATATTTGACATTCATATTAAAAGTTGACCGTCTATATGCAGCTACATGCAAACTGAAAACCGGGTCTGAAAAGTGAAGCCGATGCTGAAGTCTCTTAAACTTGCATTCTTTCTAACAGCCAGCAGGGGGCGACTCCTCCGGTTGCAAAAAGTCTGATTGTATAGAAGTCTATGAGAAAATGAGCCTACTTCTCACTTGATTTATTGCCTCAGTAAACATTGTAAACATGAGTTTATGGTCTCAATCGCTTATTTCAAGTCTTCTTCAATACAGCATGATGTTCATTTAGTAAATTATGGTCCCATTTAGAGTCAAATAGACCATAAAGCACGGTATGCTTTAGGGCGTGGCTACCTTGTGATTCACAGGTTGCTACCACGGCGTTGTCCAGTCTGGGAGTTTTCCGTGTTTTCGTCTTAGAGCTTTAACCCTTTCACAATGTGTTTTCAGTTCATGAAAGTTACTTATAACATTTTGGTTGCCTGAATATGTCTTATTCAGTGTTTGGTTGTACTTAGCTCCACCCTCTTGTGTCACTTCTGGTTGCAAAATAACAAGATGGCGACGGACAAAATGCCGAAATTGAGGCTTCAGAACGGCAGACCACAAAGAAATGGGTGACATCACGGTGACTTCTTATTTACAGTCTATGGTGAAAACACAAGACCATGATTGGGCGTGTGTCTAAAGACACTATACTCGTGGGGCCTCCTCAACCTACATCATGGTTAAAAATGTCATATATAACTGAGGGACAGAAAAGGTTTTTTTTACGTCGCTTAGTGAAATATGTTTGGATATATGAGGCCAACTTTCCTTTATGAGTTATTGCCCAGACATTTATATAACATATAGTCTGGAGGTACAGCACAGTAAAGGTGGGACCTGATGTGAAACTCAAATAGCACTCTGTTACATCTCTGTCCTTCTCTATACTAACAAACTGGTGAAGCCATATTTCTTCTGTCTTCTCTCATGTTCTTACTTTGCTCTATAGAATTTTGGATCTGCTTGAATTTGCTCCCTTGGACCTTTGAGATGTGGCAAAAATGCTTCTCTACTTAAAGTTGTTTTGATTGCCTTATTCACTTCCAGCCCAAGTTTATTTTTTGTTCCTTTTCTGAAAGCTTTTCAAAGTGTCAGTGGACCTGACTTTGGTTTATTTTGATAAATGTGACCCTGGTGTGAGCTGTGTTGTGGTGTAGACTTTCATGAAGGTTAGCTGTGTGAAAGATGTGACATCAGAGTTGATTGGTTTTTCTTTTCACATCAGGCTGAATTTAGAACCAGTCTAAGGAGTCTGGAGAGCATAACCCCTGTTGTTTTTCACATCTAACTCTGTGAATTAAAGGGATATTAGGGGGGTTGTATGACCTACTTATCCATAGTAGGTGTATTACTTACAGTAGATGACGATCAGCAGAAATTTAACCCCCTAAAAGAAAGGTTCACCTAAAAAAGATATCTGTTTAAGGGTACGCTATATTTATAAGAAGAAGAATCCCTTTAAGGGTTTATTTCGATCAAACCAGAGTTGGTGATTATTGGAACAATGGAAAGATGAACCAAGATGGTTTTGATGAGTGTTATTTTGTTTCTGTCGAGTTTGAATGAAGTGTGTTTCGATGATCAGCGAGTTAAAATGACTGTTGTCTGGCTGAAGTCCGGTGGCTTTGAGGAGAGCATATTAGTTGTATGTTTTGTACGTTAATAGATTATAATAATTACCCAAATCCCTGTTGATTCTATTTATTATATATTATTTCACGTCAAAGCCATGGTGCCAGAAAAGGGGTGAAAATTAGCGTGTCCACCCGGGAGTTTCCATCACTGTCGATCGGAGCTTGAGCCAATAAATACCTGTGACTACTCCAGAGTCATTTGTCCAGGAATGAATGCCGATATAACCTTTCCCACTGAAGACAAAAGCCAGATGTTAGTGGGTGGGTTTTTTTGTCCAGTGGGAAAGAGGCTTAACAGCCTACAACCACACTAGCAGCTCTATGAGGCTGGTACTTAGGTACTTTGAGCTAAATGCTAATGTCGTCATGCAAACATGCTCACAATGACAATGCTTACATGCTGATGTTAAGCGGGTATAGAGTGTACAACGCTCATCATCCTAGTTTAGCGTGTTAGCATGCTAACATTTGCTACTTACTACTAAGGACCAATGTGGTGGACAGACATGGCCACCCAGCTAGTGTGGCTAAAACAACATACTGCATGCACAGTAGTTTATTATAATGAATGTCTATTTACTGTACTTTTAATCAGCGTTAATATCAAAATTGTATCGCTGCGACCCTCCAACAATACTTTCTGATGCCAAAAATCCTTCATTAAACACGTCAGACCAGGGTGCCTTTTTTAAGTATTTTCAAAATGTAGTGCACAAATACAGCTGTTTAAAGGGGAAAATCTATTATACAGTGAACATATTCACATCTGTCGCCTCACTATGTTATATCCAGTGGCCAGAGAGGCAATATTAGTACAATATTAGTCTCACTACAAACCTTAAGATCAAACCTAAAATTGTTTTCATTGTTGATTAATCTGCCTTTTCTTGATTAATAGATTAGTTGTTTGGTCTATAAGATGACAGAAAATAGTGTAAAATGTTGATCACTGTTTCCAAAAAGCCCAAAATGACATCCTTAAATGTCTTGTTTTGTCCACAAATCAAATATATTCACTTTTACTGTCATAGAAGAGTAAAGAAACCAGAAAATATTCACATTTAAGAAGCTGGAATCAGAGAATTATGACTACTCAAACCGATGAATCGATTCTCAAAATAGTTGACAATTAATCGAATAATCGTTGCAGCTCTACTTGTAGGTTTCTGGGTTTCACTTTGAGACAAAGCCACTCATTACGCTTAATCCTGCATTACTGTGGTGGGGTTTGTGAATCCCATCTTTACTCCTCCATTTACACTGCACTTTCCCCCCAGTTGAGCTCAACAAAAAGTAGGAGGACCCAGTTTACCTGGGTGCCGTGGTTACAGAAGCGAGCAGACTTTACCTCAGACCAGTGATATCCAAATTAAACTTTGCCTGTTAATGTCTGCTGGTCGTTGCTGAATGAATTGTTAAATCAGCCATGAAATACCAGACATGGAGGGATTTATTTTTCCAGAATAAAAATCATCATCACTGGTCCACAGTATGTGCTCCTGCATGCTAAATAACAAAGACCCGAGGGTCGAACCTACTGTATATCTCTCGCTGTGCTCTGGTCCGACGTACAGGTGGGGAAGGCTACTGTACGTGACCTCGATCTCTTTTTTCTGCTTCGTCTCTCAGGATCTTAGAGAATAAATTAACCACTGAAGGGTTTGTGCAGCTGGTCCTCGTTGCGGTCCTCTGTCTCCAAATCCCTCCATCTCTCTTTTACCGTTACTGCTTGTGTTTCCAGTTCAGAAAAAATCAGTGTTACTGCGAGGGTTAGCTGTTGAAATTAATTTTAAAAGAGCAATGTCCACAATGTCCAGAGCATCATAAATATAGACACTTTTGAAATATATACACAGTAAGTTGAAATGTAAACCTCCAGAAGATTTGACAATGCTTTCATAAGCTACAATTTTTCCCCTTAAAAGTTTGAAATATGTCTTTCAAAGTGAAAAGGAAAAACAAAATCCAGGAGTAGACACTTTTTGAGATAGGACATGAATAAGTTTTTCCTGCTGTGTTCCTGTAAGACGAGAACGGGGAGAAGTTTCCAGAGCTGTGAACCTGTGTGCCTGTTAATCCAGCGCTGCCGACTGATCTGATGTTACTATAACGGAGGCCAGTGGTGGAATAACAGCTGTTCACTTCATACAGGTATTAAGAACACAGCTGGATCCAGAGGAGGAGGCAATAGCAATGCAACTAATACACAGGAAATCCATTTCCACATTTTAACAATCTCTAAACCATGACCATCTAGAAAGAACTTACTGTACACTCAACGTATAACAATATTAACAATGGCTGCTTGGATTTCATATTTGCAGCTTTAACTGAGGATAAAACAAAGAATAGTGAGAAACACGTCTTAAAAATTAACTTTTATAAATAATTTAAGGGTCTAAAAGAAAAGCCTTTAAAGGTTTTTTTTCAGACTGATGTATTTTTGCACCAATTGAGCCAATTTTCTACAAATTACATACAGTTTACATTACAGCCAGACACTTTCCAAAGCCTACCATAGAATTTAAAATTGACAAAAGCATTTTTCCTTGGCAGTCACAGTTCTCAGCACGTTAACCAACATGGAGAGACCCCAAATTTACTGCAGCGGGGCTGCGTGCGCAACCAGGCGAGCAGATGTGATTAATGGGGTAGAAAATGGATTCAAGCTGATGTTGAGCTCTTGCCGTTTCTTTGCTGTTGAATTATATAGTTCATCGTAATAATTTACCACTAATATCAACCTTTTGTCTTCATATGCCATTGTTCCACTATTCCTACCAGAGGTGTGGACTCAAGTCATATGACTTGGACTCGAATCAGTTCACCTTGGACTCAACTTGACAAAATCAACTCAACTTGCATGGGCCAACTGTGACATCGATGAGCTGTCCGAAACTGTGACTTGCCCATCTAGGAAGTGCTAGAAAACGTGCCGCAAGAGAGGATAAGATAAGATAAGATATACTTTATTGTTCCACAGAGAAATTTGTCTTGTGCTCTAGGCCACTGCATCACACAACATATCATGGTCACAATGTACATACACGCATAAAAATGGATCATATGTACACTCATGGATGAACGTGCTTAAATTCACATGTTGAGTGTGAGATGGTAGTTCTTTAAAATAATAAAAGGTAATAAAAGACAATAGTTTTAAATACTAAGACCAGGTATAATCATACCAGATAATAAATACACACAATGCACATAAAGCGCGCCGTACCCCATAGGGAATCAATGGATTAGCTCTCATTTCTAGCGACGCATCTTAGTGTGATCGAGGCCTTAGGGTGCACCCTTTAGACATAAGACTTGACTGCCTCATAGAAGCACATGTTGCATGTTATCAGATTGTCATTCTCATTTTCTCAATATCAATGTTTGCTTGGTGTTTGTCTTTTGGGTTTGATTTTCCAACACCATAGTTTGTTGAAGCTCCTGTTGGAGCAAAACCCTATAACCCTAAAAAAGAAAATGGCATGAGGGTGGTACGTGAGGAAAGGCTACATTCTCACCTAAATTAAACAGGTTTTTCCTAGTATGGTGGCCATTTTAGTACATCTCAGACTCAGCCTGTTAGGCTCAGCTGTATGTCGGCAGACTTGGTGGTTTAAAGTGTTGTCGAGCTTGGATTAATGTCCGTCATTTGTAAAGATCAGCTGTGCTTTGAGCTGAATGCTTTAACATGTTAACATTCAACATGTAAGTATGCTAACTAAAGCATGATAACATGCTATGTTATTAGTCTGAAAGTGCAGCTGGGGCTGACTGGAGTTTAGAGATATCGTCCTGTATTTTGTCATGGACTGAAGTGTGGGAGAAATTTCTACCCGTTGATGAAAAGTCAATAGAATTCATCCTCTGGGAACCACTCATGTCTATGTTATATTTCATGATACTCAATCCAATAGTTTTGGATATATTTCACTCTGCACCAAACATGTTGAAGACAGAGAGACTGAACCACATCCTCCAGTTATAAAAACAGTGAGCAGTAAAGTAAAATGTATGTGATTTGCAGTAAATGGGCTAAAACATGCAAACACACCATTATGGCCCTTTGAGAGTCTCTGATCGTAGCACCAAAGGTCAGTTCTCCTCCCCGATACAGCACAATCAGCCTTTACATAAATGTTCTCCAGCACATGGTAAACACATTTTTTGACTTCCAAATGCACACAAGCCATTGCCATCAGGTGTTTGTGTTTCATTAGCTATGAAAAGCCAGGAGAAGTTAAGCTTAGTAAAGGCGTCTCAGTGGGAAGTGGCTGTAATGTGAAGCTGCAGGAAATGGAACTGAGAAAAGCAATGAGATTATGTGTTAGGGCACAAAGAAAGAGGCAAGTCAGACCTTAATTAGTGTCACATAATTCAGTGGGTGGACCGTCAACGCTGGTCGCACGAGATCAGTTTGAGGTCGTTTTCACTACAGGATAACTTCAAAGGTCCACTTGAGCATTTTGGCTCTTAAAGAATTACTTCAGTATTTTTCAACCTGCACCTTATTTTCCCATGTTTTTGTGTCTAAGTGACTAATAGAGAAAACACTTTTTGAAACTAATCCAGTATTGAGGGAGAACGTTGCAGCTGCCGGACGCTAAACAAGCTGTAATGTAATCATTTGGGGCAACTTGGTGCCATCATTTTACGTCCCATAAAAGTGGTTGTTTTTGCCACTGATAGGCTCAGATTGTTATTATAAGTGTCTGACAACATTATGGAAAGGTCCCTACAGAGAAATTAAATATTTTTCCTTACCTTTCGCTTGATCCGGTCTGTTTGTTATGGTGTTGTGAAATGTTGCGTCACATTCACATTGTGGAAATCATCTAAATATTCAGCCATGACATTGAAAATCTTTTAGATAACGCTAAGCTACACTTTCTGTAAGTTCTCCACCGTTCTCCACGTTTCTACCGTTGTCTCCCGGCAACAAGTCACATGACACAATAACAAGCAGGAAGTGAAAGGTAAGAAAAACTTGTAATTTCTTTACATCTTCACATCAAAGGTTGTTTGCTGCTTCTTCTACAAAGCCGCTCGCAACCCACCGCCACCCCACCACCTCCTTGTAATACTGTGTGTGACTAATCAATATCATTCTGTTGTTATTGATGCTGGCTCTGTTCTGCACCCGGGGGGGTCTTTGCTGCTGCTCTCCCTGCCTTTGGCTTTCCATGTATGCTCATGCTACCACGTAGGCTCGTGGATCCACGTATGCGCGTGGATGGGCAGGGAGGTCCCAGAACAGAGCCATACCGCCTAATATAATGTATATATTACTGCAATGGAAATAAAGTTTCTTTGACTAAAGTGGTCCTGACTGAACTGGATTTGTTTCCCATAGGCAGCATATGTGAACCTGCACTTCATATATGAGATCATGAGGTTAACTGGAGCGCTAGCGGACAACGTTACTGCTGGTGGAGAGACCACCTGTTGAACATAAGTAAGGAGAGAGAAGCATAGAGATGATATTTAAGGAATAATAATATAGTTCAATACTGTACAGTCACTGACAGACGATTGAACAGTGTGTGAATGAAGGCCTGTACTGTAGTCTAGTCTTTTCCCATTGACCAGACCGCTGAGCAGCATGCTGCCGATCCCTCTGTTATTTCAACGGGGAAACGTCAAGAAAATGTTGTTTTTGGCCGGCGATGAAGACCAGGAAACGGCTGATACACACACACACACACACACACACACACACACACACACACACACACACACACACACACACACACTGATGTCTCTCTGTGAAATTTCCCACAGTGCTCTGGTAGCTTTGCTTTGTGTCATGTGTAATTGGGTTTAGATAACCCTGCTTAATTGATGTATTTTAGTATTTACATTGGAATTGTAGCATAAAGTCTGTCGCCTGCACTATAATAAAGATACTAAATCATTAGATAGTGGCAAAAAATGTATAGTTTGGGGCTATTTTTCTTCCACAACATGTCTTCTTTCAGACTCGTGGAAAGAAAACATCCAAAACACACATTCAAGTGTTTTTTACTTCAATTTGTCTATCTGAATCTGTAGATTTCTCCTAAATTCACCAAAAAAATTGCATTAGATAATGACTCTTTTCCATATTAATAATTGTCTTAATGTAAGTAATCAACTGGGAAAATTTCATGGTAATATCTTTAAGTTTTTTTTTTGGTTTATTTGTTTTTACCCTATTTACTTGTAGTGTCTTCAAAATATATGGAATTTTAGAATTATTTATTTATTTATAAAACATAATCAGTCATGCACTGTCATTAACACTTTAACACCAACTATCTGCTGCTGCCGTTATAGATTTAAATTCTTACAGTCTTTAATGCACATTTTTAGATTATAATTTGCAGTCTTTAATGCACTTTTTTTGTACTATGTACATATCACCTGCCATTTTATGTACATAATGTAATGTGTACATACATGTCACTGTAAATGTATATTCTACTCAGTGTACATACTGTATAAAAACATCTCCACATAAACATACTGTACATAATCATCCAGTCCACATATATCCATCCACTATTTATTTCTTTGCACTATTGTTTTGTTACAACTTCCGAACACTTGACTTGTATATAAACATTTTTTTTTTTTTTACTCCAATATGTCAACAAAATGAAACAAGTATGTTTAACCTGCTTTTATCCAATGTTCAGATTTCTGTTTATGCAAATAAGCACATATTTAATAAGATAGTGCCTCATTTGCATATTTAAACAACACATTTCAGAAAACTTGTATTACAAAAAATAATTGTCTTAATTTTCGTAATCAACTGGGGAAGTTTCATGGTGATATTTATTAGGTGTATTTGTTACCCTATTCACCTGTTAACACTTGATATCTAGATTTTTTTCTCTTCTAACATCAGAGTGTCTCATTTCTCATTTGGTGGCACCGTTTTGTTGCATAAGATCAACATGGTGTGAACAATAAAAACTAACCTCAGTTATATAACCGAGACTTTGAGCAGCAGTAAAAGTGCTATAGCTGGTTTCTTCTTCAAGTAGTTAAATTTGAATCAGATAACTACACTAAGATGTTTCAGTGAAGCAAACTAAGTGGAAGCTTTTGCTAATGTGGGTGAAAACAGAACACATCCTCATCCCGTTGTTCAACATTTAATAAGAAAAGAAGCTGTATGTGAAGTTACTAGCGGTGAATGCATTTCCTTGTTTGTCTGTTGTTTTTTTTGTGAAGTCACATCACAAATGAAATGTGGACAGAAACGGGTTGAAACGAGGTTGTTTTGGACTAAGTGGTCAGTTGGAGGCGGCTCGTTGGCGCTTCGTCTGTGCAGCTGAAGTCATGTCTGTGACTCAACGTCTCTTTCTCCCCTTCCTCCATCATTTATTCATTCATCACTTGTTCCTACAATTAGTGTGGAATATGTAAAAATTATAAAAAATAATTTAAAAAAAGCTTCATTTTAATTGCATATGAACTGAAGCTATTATGTCTTGTATGGTTGATATTGAAATATCACCACTGTTAGAGTTTAATAGGCCTTCTCTCATAGAGTGATAAAGCACGGAAATTTCAGTTTGGTGGCAATTATTGTGTCTTTTATTGAGTGGAATAAAAAACATGCTTCCAATTAAACTCCTATTTTCCCCTTGTATATGCAAACAAATGCTTGGTTCCCATGAATACAGAGAAGGGAATATAAAGTACAATGTGTTCCTCATGCTAGTCGGGGTGGGAATCAACAGAGGCCCCACGAAATTATCACGATGCGTAAGTCACAATACGATCTTATTGCGATTTTAAACATTTCACAATATGCTGAGGATCGGATAAGATATATTGCAATTTATTACCTTTTTCAACTGCAAATTATGCAGTTTGTCAACATCTGTTTTATCTAATAAGATACAATTTTCAGAGTTTTCATTCACACATCTTGAGGTCAGAGGTCAAGGCTCCCATTTGAAAATGGCCATGCCAGTTTTTTCTCGCCAACATTTAGCGCAACTTTGAAGCTTTCTTCCCGACAAGCTAACATTGCATGATTAGAACCAGTCGATTTCTCAGGTTTTCTAGTTTCATATGATACCAGCATCTTCCTTCTCAGCTTTAAGACTGAGTCCGCTAAAACCTCTGAAAGACAGAATAGCGACCGTCGGATTGTTAAGAGGTTAATAGTTTATGAAATAACTAGGGTTGTCAATCGATTGAAATTGTTTTTTATCTGTTCAAATTGTACCTTAAAGGGAGATTTGTATTTGGGAGTCGGCAAATATGCTGCTTTATGCAAACGTATGTATATATTTGTTATTGGAAATCAATTAACAACACAAAACAATGACAAATATTGTCCAGAAACCCTCACAGGTACTGCACAAAGCATAAAAAATATGCTCAAATCATAACATGGCAAATTCAACAGGCAACAACAGCTGTCAGTGTGTCAGTGTGCTGACTTGACTATGACTTGCCCCCAAACTGCATGTGATTATAATAAAGTGGGCATGTCTGTAAAGGGGAGACTCGCGGGTACCCATAGAATCCATTTTCATTCACATATCTTGAGGTCAGAGGTCAAAAGTCCTCTTTGAAAACAGCCATGAAAGTTGTTCCTCGCCAAAATTTTGCTTAAGTTTGGAGCGTTATTTAACCTCCTTCGTGACAAGCTAGTATGACATGACACCAATGGATTCCTTAGGTTTTTTGGTTTCACATGATACCAGTATCTTCTTTAAAACTGAGCCTGCTACAACTTTAAAATCGCAATTGTGTTAACTTTGACAGCCTTTATATAAAAAAACAATGACAAATATTGTTATATATTAAACTTTGTATCGCACATTTGCGTAACCTGCTGTGTCCATCTTGTCTTTCAGATTGGAAGCCTGTCTCTGTGCATGCGTTTGGGGATGAAGCACCTGTGGGACGTTCACTTCCTCCTGCTCATCCTCCTCTACCTGTTAGGAGCCGTCACATCACAGGTCAACCCAGGTCTGTGCATTTGCATCTCCCATTTTTCTGTGCTAGTGTTACAAACCTCCCGACTGCAAATGAGATCATATTCGAAGAGTTTGTGAATACTGTGAAAATGAGTTCTGGGTATAGTGTTTGTTGGGTTTGGTGCTCCAGTCCAGTCCAGTCCAGACTGATCCGATTTTGGATAAGTGCTGCTATGTGGGAGCCATGTGGTCCCCTTTTCTTTTCTCTCTGGTTTGGCCTCTTTGATCCCGACACGCACGCCTTTCTCCAGCTCTCCCTCCACTGTACGGGTGGTTTCTTTGTGATGTCAATGAAAAAGGACCAATAATTTTTTAACAAGGAAATAGAGTAGCAACATTTGGTGGGCAGAGACAGAGTCGAATGGGAACCCAAGAGAGTTTTTTTTGGTTATTGTTGAAATTGTTGAAATGCAGCAGATATTTGCCAGTAAAAAACCCAGATCTGGCTTCTGTTTATGACTTCAGTCTCAAAGCTTCTGTCATCACGCTGAGTTTTCTGTATTGCTGAAAGGATAATGAATGTCATGTGTGCTCAGATCTAATTGATGATGGTTTTGTCTACAGGTCACACTGACCAAACTCTGCAAAGCAATGTTTAAAAAGAAAGAAATAACAGTGGAAAATAAACGCCCCCTTTACTTCCACATCCTCCGGCCTTACTCCACCCCGCTTCAACTTTCAAAATAAAATGTTTGACAATATATTCTACACTGATATACAACTATTAATCCAATTTCTTTTTTGAGATTGTATAAAAATACGAACAAACATGAGGTCATGATGACAAGCCTTAGGGGTTTTCTCAGTCAACATTTTTCAAACCAAGAACAAAACAAACAAAAAGTTATGTTTAACAGCAGTTGTTTTCTATCTAGAGATCTCAGAGTGAGCTGCACAGGCAGACATACACAAATACACCCATAGATCAGTCTTTGCATAAACACCACAGACCATGTAGCCTGTATAAGAAGTGGACGCAGTCACTGTGATGTCACAATAAGATCTATTTGTCAAGTACCCACATACAAGGAATTTGACTCTGGTTTTATGCATCAACAATAGACAGATAGAAGTAACAGCTAAGAACAAGGACAACAAAGCTGGACAATTTATGTTTATGTCACCCATTGGTTTGTGGACGGCCGTTTTGAAGCCTCGAATTCGGCATTTTGGCCGTCGCTATCATGATTTTTGGCCGTCACCATCTTGGTTTTCTGCAACCAAAAGTGACACAAGAGGGTGGAGCTAAGTACAACCAAACGCTGGATAAGATATTTTTTTGGTGACCAAAATGTTACAATAACTTTTATGAACTGAAAACACACTGTGAAAGGGTTAAAGTTGTAAGACGAAAACACGGACAACTCTCAGACCAGACAACGCTGTGGTAGCGACCTGTCAATCACAAGGTAGCCCCGCTCTAAATCATACCCTGCTTTATGGTCTATTTGACTCTAAATGGGACCATAATTTACTCAATGACCATCATGCTGTATTGAAGAAGACTTGAAACTAGCGATTGAGACCATAAACCCATGTTTACAATGTTTACTGAGGTAATAAATCAAGTGAGAAGTAGGCTCATTTTCTCATAGACTTCTATACAATCAGACTTCTTTTTGCAACCAGAGGAGTCGCCCCCTGCTGGCTGTTAGAAATAATGCAAGTTTAAGGCACTTCAGCATCGGCTTCACTTCTCAGACCCTTGAGGTTGCTGCATTGTTAACACACATTCACACACATATTTGTTCTTTGTGCCAAAGCTAACAGAATAAAAGAGAGAGTTTTATAAGGAGTTTTTAAAAAAGCAAGGGAAGGAATGGAGAGAGGGAGGGAGATAGAGATCACAGAGAGCGTTTATAGAAGGAGTTTCAAGTAAAACACTGTGTGCATGCTGTGGTTACTTTCAAGCGTATATGTCTCCTCACACATAAATATATATTCATAGCATTTCTGCCCTATATAACCAGATGTGAATGAAACATATAGGATACTTAAAACATACAGAATCTTGTAGCTTTCAGCACCAAAGCTTTTCACTGTGGAGATTTTACGAGGCATCTTCTCAACTACACTTAATTGAGTATTTGAGTGTTTGACCCTTGTGGTAGTGTTCTTTCTTTGCTTGTCTCTCTTACTGTGTTTTTGTGAGTGTGTGCATGTGTGTGTGTGTGTGAGTGTCTGCTCGCATGCATATACCCGCATGCACACGCATACTGTGGATCCAGCTATCCCACTGGAGTCTGTGGCTAATGCATACCAGACATTCTGACAGCAGGAAAGTCCATTGAAATAGGCTCTGTCTTTCTCCACAGCACTTGTGTGTGTGTGTGTGTGTGTGTGTGTGTGTGTGTGTGTGTGTGTGTGTGTGTGTGTGTGTATATATGTGTGTTTCCCAGTATTTGACCACTCATAAGTCATGGAAAGGACTGTTTGTGCATCTGATCGTGGTCAAAGTTCAACAAGTTCACCGTTCAAGGCAACGTTTTTGTATCTGTAATGTGACTCAAGGGATTTCTTCACTCAAAAACCACAAGTTATTATTTAAAAAAAAAAAAAATCACCTCCAGTGTCACTAAAAGCTTAAATCTCAACCTGCTCTAATATATGGAGGCAGGATATATCCACCTATAATTCTGTCTAATACTTTAGTTCTGCTGCATTGAGAAGAAGGTCATTTTTCCAGTGTGGAAATATTCATGGCTGAATTTAGTAGAGCTGAGATGTCGAGTGATGCCAACTTTCCCCTGTTTAAAATTCCCAAGCAATGGAGTTATACCATCCCTGTCTTTCCCATTTTACTTGTGAGTGGGCGAACTTTATTTCACTGTGGAGGGGGAAGGGGGTGTGGAGATGAGCAGAGGCCAGTGCAGTGCAGCCAAATATCAAGCAGTGCTGTTATTGTGTGGGCTTCTTCTCGTGAGGATGTTTAGAGTAAACCTTGAATGAATGAATTAAAATCACATATTTAACTTGGAGACATCGGGATATATAGGGCTGCCCCCTCTTAGTCAATTAGTGAACTAATCAGTTGTTTTGGTCTTAGTGGACAAAGATTTCTTTAGTCGATTAGTCGTTTTTTATGCTTATCAGCACATCTCTGGTAAACGAGAGATTTAAAGTGGTACTTTTGTGTGATTCTCTCTGGAGAAAATCAATTTTAAAATTTACAGATCTGATGATTAAATCAACTGATGTGTTAGTCGACTAAGAATTTCTTCGGTCAAGGACCGCCCAAGAGATATTATGGTTAGTTGTTTTGTCTTTCTAGCTCAGGATCTTCAACCTGCGGCTCTGGAGCCATATGAGGCTCTTTAGCCCCTCTCCAGTGGCTCTCTGTGGATTTTTAAGAAAGGGAACTAAATAACTGTTTTTTGTTTACATTTTCATTTTTCACTCATTCATCATTGTTGTAGGTCTATGGTACGACGGTACGATGGTATAACGGTACGACGGTACGACGGTAGTATGGAGTATTAGGGCCACATTGAGGACAAAAAATAAATCTGAGATTTCGAGAATAAAGTCATAATATTATGAAAATAAAGTCATAATATTATAAAGTAGTAATTTTACGTGTTATTTTCTTTTTGTTCTAGTAAAGTTGTGACTTTATTCTGGAAATCTCAGATTTTTTTTCCCCAATGTGGCCCTAATACTCCGTCGTACATTTGCACTTGGGCCCTCACTGCATTAGACTTATATACTATATACTTAGACTATATACTTTGACTATAAGCTATATACTTTGACTATAAGCTGCTCGGCTCGTGATTGGCTCGGGTGTGTGTGTTGACGGGACCTCGATACCTCGACTACAGCCCCCCCACGATCACTACTGCGCAGACTCTGGCTCCAAATGACGTCAAAATCTCAAGATGGCGTCCATCTATATATACAGTCTGTGGTTTGTCACTACAAGTGACCCCTTTCATATATTACATGTAGTCATTTGATCCATTTATAATATAAAAACATTAATAAGTGCAGCTTTAAAGCAAAGGCTCGAGAGGATCTTGCGTTGTAATCCTGTAATCTCCACTTGTGCCCACAGTGAAGATGTAATAAAGCAGACAGTAAATTTATAAACAACACAACCAAAACTGCCCTCAACGGACAGATATTATGTGAACAGCAACTTGCATGACTACACAGCATGTATGCGTGATGTGTGTATATATTTGGAGCCAGTGGTTCGACAGCAAACACTACAGAACAAACCTGCCTTTCAGAAGTCAGGGTGCGGTAAAAATCAAGAGGTGAGAGAGAGAGGGTTTGGTCCATTACTCCTTCATCTCTCTCTCTCTCTTTCTCTCCATTCCTTCACCACACAAGGCTGGTATTTTTCCACCTTTTTCTGGGGTGATATTTTTAGATACTGTGGTCAAATGTTGAGCCTGAAGGTTGGTGGTGGTGGTGGTGATCAGTGTGAGTAGGGGGGGTAAATCTGTGTATGCGTCCAAGCAAACACACTCTCCTGCCCCCGCAGCTCACCCCAGGGGTCACCTCTGAGTGGGTCGGGTAGATAAATAAACACAGCAAAAACCAACATTTGGAAGAGCGGTCACACATCCGGCATGATATATGCTGAAACCCGTCTCTCTGACTCTCTCTAGGATGTGGTTAAAGACTCTGATAATGACTCCTATTTTCATCAATTATGTCCCAGACAATTGCTCAGTGTTTTCCCCAGCTAGTGATGTTGCATTGTCTGTGTATATATCACCGTAATTGAATGGCTTTTTATTACACAATTTATGTCACCACCTCATACCACAACGTGATATATATATACAATCATCCCAGCATTTCCACTAAGAGTACTTTTTGTCTTTTTGACAATAGCCGTGTTTCCATTCACATTTTTTTATGCACATTTTGAAGAATCGCATTAGAAAAGCTACATGGGAACGGCAGAATCCGAAGAAACGTCCTCAATTGCAACAAAATGTTTTTACGCTTGCTTGAGGTGATATTTGCCTTTATCGAAAAAGAGTTTATGCGCGAAATGGGATATGGAAATGCCTTCGCCAAATAAATTGTAACATAGCATTTAATTCTCGTGTCACGTGACGACAGTAAACAACAGTGCGATGCTAGTGTGTGGTGCTCACAATAATGGTAGTCAGAGCAAGAAAAATGTAGTAGTGTAGTAAACAGCTATTAAATAATAATAATGGGCGGCATGGTGGTGTAGTGGTTAGCACTGTCGCCTCACAGGGTCGCAGGTTTGAATCTGGCTTGCGGCCCTTCTGTGTGGAGTTTGCATGTTCTCCCTGTGTTGGCGTGGGTTCTCTCCGGGTTCTCCGGCTCCCTCCCACAGTCCAAAGACATGCATTTATAGGTCCATTGTTGACTCTAAATTGCCCCCGCGACCCTGAATAGGATAAGCGATTACGGATAATGAATGAATGAATAAATATAACTATATATATATTTTTTTTTTTTCACGCTGATATCGGATCCGTACTCGGTATTGGCCGATACCGCAAGTTCAGTTATCGGAAACGTTATCGGGAAGGAAAAAATGGTATCGGAACATCTCTAGTCTGAATCACTTTACCGGCTTTGTGTCTCAAATACTCTGCCTTGATAACGTAGATGCACACGGACCACAGAGAGATGTGCCGAGGCCTTTCAGGTCGGGTAGAATCTAACGTTAACATTATCTCTGTTGATCCAGTTTGTTTGCCTGCTTCCATGGCTGCCAATTTGTTTCATATGTGGCAACGAGGTGTTGAAATGGGCCGCGGACGAGATCACACAGGCCAAAACAAAAACAGGCATTTCGGACCGTAATGGAAATTTCAAAGGAGAACATACTGGTTGTATCATTGTTGTCAGAGAAGCCAGTATTTCAATTCAGCTTATTTCCTTAATCTCTTATGACATATCGTGGTCATTTTATGATTTAATACCGTAAATATATTATATATTGGTCCTTTAAAATTAGCTTGACAATTGAATGGAAACACGGCTAATGTGTCATCCCACTGTGGAGGCAGTAGGAGTAAAAGATGAGTTGCTGCTGCACTGCGGTCATCTCTTTCTTCGTCTCGATGTCTGTTTACACTCCTTACCTCCGTGTGAAGGAGGCTCATGTGCTGCTCTTCTGGCTCTCACAACTACCTCAAACCCCATAACCTCTGGACCAGGCTGCACCAAAGACCGATGCAACATTTCAGCTACTTGATGCCAGTGATTATCATTCCAGCTTTTCCCATTTCCAAACATTGACGTTGCTTTGTCATCTTATCCAGCTCTGATTTGATTTGAAATCATTTATTGGAGATCTCCGCTGTTTCTCTTGAAGCAGGTTCTGACGATTTGTGTTTTACTACAGCTATCATACGTGAGGTTTGAGAGCACCACACCTATCATTAAAATGGCTTCGTAATGATGCAGCCAAAGGATACCGCTAATATGCTGAGAATATGAGAAGATGATTTTTCTGTTGATGTGGTTCTGCTTACAGCCGAGGCGATCTGGTGCGAGGAGAGGAATAGGAGTGGAGGGGAGAGGAGTAAACATTTTGGGAATAAGTGATGAAGACTGCAGTGAAGAGGGCAGCACTGAACAAAGGTTAGAGAGGACAAGATGAAAGGAGGTCAGAGGAGGCGAATGTAGACATCTGGAAGAGTTTTTGTTTGTGCCTCCTTCAAGCTGTCACCGTGTCACTGCCAAGACGAAGCCTGCCTTGCGTTTATGTGGTTGCATCAACAGATCGCCTGGTTTTGTGTGCACAGACACGTGAGCGGCGTATCATGTCGTCAGTCCCAAACCTTCAGGGGATTTTCACATCTTGACTTTTAAGCAAATATTTGGTTGAGATCAAGAAAAGACGAAGAGAGAGAAAAAGAAAGAGCAGGAGAGAGAGGGACAGAGTAGGCCTTGAACCTCAAGCTCTGCTGTTGCTGGCATCTTCTCAAAGGTTTTTCTGTGAGACAAGAGGCCAGGCTAACAGGGTCAGGCTCCCTTTAACTTCCGCCTCCAGCTCCACTGAAAGCCGCTATCACATACACAGAAATCTAGTTTTTCCAAAGGCTCTTTCATCCATAAATGAGGCCAACTAGCGGTCATATCCTGTTAGGCGGAGTTATCGCCGACCATGTTTACATGCATATAATATTCTGTTTTTTGACCTTATTCCATAAAAGACAATATTCTCACTAAGTAGGTTTGTCGCAATAACCGCAATATTGGCAAACCAATTGCATGGCGAGAAACCGTCACAACCGCGATGTTGACGTTTTTTCTTTTTTTAATTTACACTTTTGGTGCCCTCAAATGGGGTCGTGTTCACTGTGTTTACGAGATGAGTCCATATCAACGCCCCCCTCATGTCGTATTCATGACCAAGTGGAAAGCTTCTGAAAGCTCAGAGTTCAAGAGTTGTGACGTGTTTGTTGACGTTGTCAAAAAAGGCAGAGGCCATGGAAGAAAATGTCTCGGTACATAATAAGAGAATATATTGCAATTTTAGTTGTATATTGTTTTTCTTGGTAATTTTGTCTGAGGAAAATGTTGATATTCCCAGCGACCTTCTCTTTTTCCTCTGTCATTTAGCCTTTGCATTTCCCACTTACTGCACGTTTGGTGTTTTTTTTTGGTCGCCGAGAGTTGAAAAATATTACATTTTGGGTAAAACACCACAATGACCAACTGTCACATACTATATGTTGGCTACAAGTGCTGAACAACAACATTCCTGCAACCACCTTCTTGAAAAGATCAATGATGTGATATTTGCGCTGTTGATATCCAAGTCTAAGTCATAAGTGTTTAAAAGTAGGTGTGTTTCTCCTTCTTTTCTTTTGGGCAATGCATCTCTGCAAACTGTCGGCCGATTGGTTTGTGTACAACGTACAGAGCTGGCTGTAAACAGACAAGAGGCTGTGTGTTGCAAACTGACGTAAAAACTAATTGCAGTATGCAAATCGCAGGGCAGAAAAAGTTTAGGACTTGCGACTTGAGTGCACAGCTGCATTTTCATTAGCCATGTAAACAGCTTAGTAGGAATATTGTCTTTTTCAGAATAAGGGCAAAAAACTAAATATTTCATGCATGTTAACGTAGTCAATGTTGGGCCAAAACACAGCTCAACTCTGTAGATAACACACGATGGATGAGTGCCCCTTTCGTTTTTGGCTTTTGGAAATCAGTAGATTCACTCAGAGCCTTGTAAAAGTTAATAGATACCATGTTGGCTGCGTCGCGCTCAGTTAGCCACTAGCCAGCTGAGTCTTAATGAGATGAAGATTTTCTAAATCACGCTGTTAACTTTTTATCACCGTTTGCCTACTGAACGGGACAAAAGAAAAGAGAGACCACACAGGAGGAGTGAGAGGAGACATGAGGGGGTGGACGGGCATGCAGGAAGCAGAGGGCATATTGCTTCTATTGACCGCACAGTGGGGGCGTGATGGGCTCAAACCTGCCAGCTTTACCACACACACACACACACACACACACACACACACACACACACACACACACACACACACACAGTAACCCACTCCTGTACATGTGCTTGATACCAGCACTGTTTGGACTGGCAGACACACTGAATGGATTCAGCTTATTATTTCAATAAAGCAACCACAATTTGAGTGCAGGGAGTGTGTGGATATATATACGTGTGTGTGTGTGTGTGTGTGTTTTTGCAGTCCTCTCACATCACCACCCCACCCCTTCATCTAGCACTATCCATCACATTTTGCAGGTTTCTTGACAGGAGCTGGGAATTAAGTAGTTCTGTCTTAAAAATGGCCGCGAGCGTCTGGTGAATGTTTGAGTACGGTTTCGGGTTTTCAACACCAACCAGCGCTGTGGTAGGTCTGAGAGAAGTGAGGGGAGCTGACGATAATCCAAGCAACCTTTTTAATACTAGCGGTGGAACTAGAAAATCCTTCTTAAGTAGAAGCACTGTAATAGACTTGAGCAAACAGAGGTAAGAGTACTCTTATTTAAAACAACTCAAGTGAATGTAAAAATTAGGGCTGTCAATCGATAACAATAGTTAATCGCGATTAATTGCACATTTTTTATCTGTTCAAAATAAACCTTAAAGGGAAATTTAATTTATTTAATTCTCTTATCAACATGGGAGTGGGCAAATATGCTGCTTTATGCAAATGTATGTATATATCAATTACTGGAAATCAATTAACAACACAAAACAAATGACAGATATTGTCCAGAAACCCTCACAGATACTGCATTTAGCATAAAAAATATGCTCAAATCATAACAAGGCAAACTGCAGTCCAACAGGCAACAACAGCTGTCAGTGTGTCAGTGTGCTGACTTGACTATGACTTGCCCCACACTGCATGTGATTATCATAAAGTGGGCATGTCTGTAATGGGGAGACTCGTGGGTACCCATAGAACCCATTTTCATTCACATAACCTGAGGTCAGAGGTCAAGGGACCCCTTTGAAAATGGCCAAGCCAGGTTTTCCTCGACAAAACTTAGCGTAAGTTTGGAGTGTTATTTAACCTCCTTCACGACAAGCTAGTACGACATGGTTGGTACCAATAGATTAGGTTTTCTAGTTTCATATGATACAAGTATCTTCACTCTAGCTTTAAAACTGAACCTGTTACAACCTAAAAGTTGCAAGTTGTGTTTATAAATAATGGTTATTATAAACTGTTACCCAAGATGGCGTTTTCTTGGGGCCCCCAATTCCCTAAATCTGCCCCTGAGTAGACGTTCATCTGTTGACGTTCATGACCTTTATCTCTTCTGGTCTTTTAATCAAGCATGTTGTTGTGTCTCAGGTGTGTGTCGGTATCCTCTGGGCATGTCAGGAGGGAAGATACAGGACGAGGACATCTCTGCTTCCAGCCAGTGGTCCGAATCCACCGCTGCTAGATATGGGAGGTAGGTCTCTCTGTCTCACACACACACACAAACACACACACGTGCTTCATAGTATGTTTACCCTGATAATGAGTGTGTGTGTGTGTGTGGGTGGCTTTATCCTGCAAGGTGCCTGTTTATTTGTAGTAAGCCACAAACTGGGGTATCAGTTCTACGCACAGCCACATGATTAAGGAGGCATTTGTGCGTGTGTGTGTAGAAGAGCTTGGGTGGCCTTCAGTAAGTATGAGGATAATGATGTAATACACTTTCCCCCCCGTCCATCCCGGGTGTGTTTTCAGTCTCGCCCAGCTCCCTGTCGCCCCTGCCAGCCCCTTACCCAAAATGAACACTTTAAGATGAATTTACGACGCAGGCTTTCACCGAGATGTTTTTATAACGGGCTATAAGAACTGAAATCCACCACCGCACTCACTTCTGCTTTCCTCTCACCTTCTCCTCTCCATCCTGTCCTAATTTTTCTTCTCCCTGGCTTCTCTTCCCTTTCCTGCTATAATTCTAATATGAACACCCACCCACCGTTAATTCATCCTTTCTCTCTCTCTTTCTCTCTCTCTTTGCGTCACTACCAGGTTGGACTTTGAGGAGGGCGATGGCGCATGGTGTCCAGAGACAACAGTGGAGCCAGACAACCTGAAGGAGTTTCTCCAGATTGACCTGCGCTCGCTCCACTTCATCACCCTCGTGGGCACCCAGGGGCGTCA
>CAKALG010044625.1:0-17551 GCA_916700815.1 Helicolenus hilgendorfi
TGCCCGTTCGTAGCGGGCTGATTGCAGCGTTGACGACAACTGCTCTGTACTCATTGACTCCAGGAGCAAAACTGAATTGGACTCAATGAGCCCCGTTCTGCGGACAACATGCTCCTCTCCGGCTGCAAAGCCCTGAAGCCCGTTTGTTTATTCAAAGTTTATTAATATTAAACATATTGTGGGTCCAAATTGCACCAAATTCGACAATGCACTCCATGGGATCCTGAGCAATACATTCGACAAGTGTGAAGTAGATCGGATGAGTGGCTCTCAAGATATGCGAAGGACAAATACAGAAAGACAGGGATTCCTTTGCCCGCTACATGTATTACTGGACGCCCGGTCCTGTCAGATTAACCTGACAAATGCATCTCCACTATTTACTGCTTAATTACCTCATCAACAAAAACAGTTGGGTATGAAAACATGTTTTGTGATACTAAAGAAAATTAATCATGTTTTGACGCCTCCATTCAGCCTTTCTAATCCGTCATAGCGTGTGTGAAACTACTTGAATGGAAGCCCAGTTTATCAGAAGGAGAAACAGAGGAGAGAGGTACAGAGGGGGACAGGAGGGAGGAGGAGGAGAGCTTAGAGAGAAAAAGATGAAGTAGGAGGAGGGTAGAGGTTACAGCACAAGGTGTTGACCAGACAGGAGAAGAAAGAAGGAGGATGGGATGGAGGAGGAGACGAGGAAAATAGAGGCAGAGGATAGAAGATGAGGAGGAGAAACTGTTATCGAAGCGTTATTGCTCTAACGCTGTGAAAGAGAAGGTGCAGGAGGAGGACAGAGAGAAGGAATAGCTGATTATGAGGAGGATTGGAAATACATTTGGCTCCAGGGTAGGAAAAGTAAAGAAAGTGGATGATGAAGAACAGACGGGAGGAGCTTTGGATGTTTAAGAGAGCTGGTATTTAAAGGTTATTTAATTCTTGGAAATTGCAGTAGCATGGGCAGAATGTGCCTCCATATACCCTCCACTGTTCCACCAGTTTCCTATTCCCCTGGAGCTATACGGTGGCCTGAAAGTGACACAAGGGAAGTAGCATTTTCATTATATAAAGAGGAATAAGACAGCTAATTAGTGCAGAAATCCGGATGAGAGTGCATGAAGAAAGTAAGTTTTGAAAGTAAGAAAGGTCCTCACTGATCGTTGGCAGTACTTTTTTCTTACATCTCTCTATGGTGTAGAAAATTAGTTTAAGCGCTGACGCTACCAAGGAGTGTGGAATTTAAATAATGGTGCAATGGATAGACAGAAGAGGAGGAGGACAAAACCAGAGAGAAGGGAAGGTGATAGTTATATATCAGGAGATACTACAGCCCAGACAAAAGGCATTTTTCCTCAAAGGGCATGGAGGGGGTGAGGGCGGTGAAGTGAAGCTAAAAGGGTGTGAGGGCTGGTGGGATGGAGAAGGGACGGGAGGGAAGGAGGGGAATGGGGTTAATAGTGAGGGATGGCGCAGATAGTGAGGTGGGGAGTGAGGGAAGAGGAAGGAGGAGAAAACAAGAAAGAGGACCTGAAGGGTTCCTTTAGGAGATTTATATCCCTATTATAGTGTAATCTTTTAAAGGTATTAAAAGAATTTCTGGACTGAGAGAGCATTCTCTCATGAACATCATTCAAAATTTCAAATGATTATCAGGAATTACTGGATGAAATGGAGGCCAGAACCGTCATGCGTTTTTGCAACCAAAATCTAATGTTTTTCCACAATCCATTCACTCCGTTTCCCTGGTGACCCTGATGGTACATGTCCACAGGGGCGTTTTTTATCGCAAGGGATTGCCTCGCTTCCCTCGCTTGATGGGATGCCACCAGACACAAGACACACCTGATTGGACGAACACTCCCTCGTGAGCTACTGCTCCCAGCTTTCAAACCGGAACCAACATGGCGGCTCGTTTGGAAACTTTCTTCACTTATATCACAAAAATAGGTCAATGAAATGTGTTTCTGAAAACATTTTATGCGAGAAATAAGCCATGTAGTTGCTGAATCTGTCTTTACTTATTTTTTTTGGCGCTCTGGACACCCCTGATTTGCATAAAGTAGCCTTGACTTCAACTTTATGCAAATGAAGAGCGGCCAACGTGACGCCCCATCTCTCGAATCGCGCCGCCACGCTACTAGAATGCTTTGCACGGCTGCTTTCATAGACAATGAATGGGAAGCGTGGAAAGGACAGAGGCTGTGGACACGTACCATGAGGGTTTGCTAATACCTGGAAAAATTATAGCTAGCTATCCAGCCATGTCATTGTCCCTAAATCAATATCAAGAGTTTCACGAATTCTTGATTAGCATAAGACTAGCAGAAAGTTAACATTATGATAGCAAGATTTAAAGTTAATAACATTGCGTACAGTTGAAAAACTGTAAATATAATTTGACAGTATGTTTAACAACAAGACTAGCTAGATATCCAGCCATGTAATTTTCCCCAAATCAATATCAAAATATCACAAACAGATGAGAGGCCATGCTGCAGCATGAAGTAGCGACTCGAATAGCGAATGCGAAATAAATATCTCAGTCTAGACATGAAGGTTGAAATTGAGAGAGACATCAGGATGGGGATAACAGCGGTGGCTGGAGGGGGAAAATGTGTCGGAGAGAAAAGAGGTGCGGTGGCAGAAGGAATAGGGCCAATAGCCGAGGGGGTTAAAGAACCAGACAAGATGGAGGCAGGGCTGTTATTGGTAAATTACTGTAAGATGGCGAGGAGGAAATAAAGACAGGGAGTGTGGTCAGAAAGATGAGGAGGAGGAGGGAGGAGGTGGGTATTGGCATTCAGGGTGGTTGGGCAGGGAGCGAGGGAAAGCAGAGAAATGAGGAGGATAAGGGTTTTCGCCTGGGGGGCTAAGGCCAGACAATTAGGAGGAGGAGGAGGAGGAGGAGGAGGAAGATAGGGGCTGAGGCTGCAGGTCTACGGGCTAGACAGGACTATCTTCCCTCAGGGGAACACAGCCGCTTTTTGTTTAGAGAAGAAGACACAAGAACAATCCTCCGGAGAAAATAGGCCAGACAGACAAGACAGATGGACGGGGAGATGGAAGGGATGGAGAGATAGCGGAAGGGAGGGAGACTGAGAGCGACGGTGAAAGTGAGAAACAAAGAGAGTGAGAGACACCCAGAGGGATCCTGGGAAGTCCAGGTGGATTTGAGCAGAGAGGGACGAGGGATGAGCACCTGATGAAAAGATAAAGAGACACAAAGAAAAGGCGAGAAGATTTAGAGGGAGAAAAGCAGCTCAGTATGAGGGATTACTGTTAGTATAAGATGGTGACGAGCTGTCTGACGGTGAAAGAGAAAGAAGACCTGGTTAACCCTCTGAGATCCACAATAGACCCATTTTTGTCTTTTTTTAGGGGGGTATTTAGGGGGAGATAACAGGTCAACAGTATATGTCACATAGAAGTGGTGTACATGGCTAATTTGTATCCACATCAGCTTTACAGTCATACCCAATTTATGCATTTCCAAGACTGTCCCCAGTATGCAGAAATATTCAATTGCACCATTTTAGAATAAACCAAAATAACACATTTATACTGCATGTGATTATCATAAAGTGGGCATATCTATAAAGGGGTCACTTGTTGGTACCCATAGAACCCATTTTCATTCACATATCTTGAGGTCAGAGGTCAAGGGACCTTTTTCCTCACCAAAATTTAACATAACTTTGAAGCGTTATTTAGCCTCCTTCCGGGAGGAAGCTAGCATGACATGGTTGGTACCAGTGGATAGGTTAACCTATAGGTTTTCAATCTTAGGTTTCCTAGTTTCATACGCTATATATACCTTCACTATAGCTCTAAAACTGACCCTGATACAGCCGCTGAAAGACAGTAAAGTCGGTAGCTCAGGGGGTTAAAACGAAGACATAAAGATGTTTCCCGTAACTGCAACATAACTTAAAATCTGCACTTCTTCCTGCTTCAGCTTGAAAGATGAGTAAACGTTCACCTTCATTCACCTGGTCAGACAGAAGCAGATATTTCCCGCACTCAGTGATTGTAATGAATGTGTGTGTGTGTTTTGCTTTCCCTCCCCCGTTTAAAGATTAATGACATTATAGTCACCACAGTTTAATAAATCAAACTTGACGGGAGATGTAGAAACGAGGTGGAACGGCACTAAATCAGGTGTGATTTAAACTTGTCACGGAGAGATAAGAGTGAATCTTTGCCAAGCTGAGCTGTAAATAACTATGTCGTCTTCTTCAAAGTCTGAAAAAGAAAAAAATGTTGTTCCGGCTGCGTCTTCCAAAGTTTAACTTTGTTTTCATGTGAAGCTGAATGCACAGTGAGGTGCTCAGAAGAAAGACACACTGACTAACTTTCAAGCAGAAGGCAGTGGAGTCACAGTTTTTCCCTACAGACTTTACCAAAGTTTGTATAAAGTTTACACAGTACTTTTTCAATATTGAACTGAGGATATTTACTTTTACAGGCTATGTGGCCTCCTTTCTAGCTGGCTTTAAAACACCTGGTTATACACAGTAAATTGAGATTTGTCTCTTACCTTGCCAGGTAGTGAAGGAGACAAGTAGGAGAACATTAAAGAAAATGGAGAAATGATGAAGGTTTTGATTCATGAAAGGAGTTGAAGAGGGAGGGGCATTTTTTCTTACCTTGCCAGCAGGTGATTTACAGGTTTTTGGAGTATTTTTATCTGTGCATGGCAGTGTCAGTCTGTCGATCGGTTGGTTGGTCCACTTTGTTCCAGAATGAAATATCTAAACAAATAATGAATGGATTGCTTTGAAGTTTGGTTCAGACATTCATATCCCTCTCAGGATGAACTGTAATCACTTTGGTGATCCATTAACTTTTCACTTATAGCGCTACTAACCGGTCAAATTTTTCTTTGAAAGACTTGATTTTAGTTCCAATTAGCAAATGTTAGCATGCTAACATGCTGAACTGAGATGGAGGACATGGTAAACATTATACTTGCTGAGCATCAGCATTGTCATTGTGAGCAGTTTAGCATGCTGACGTTAGCATTTAGCTCAAAGCACCACTGTGCCTAATGCTGGGCACACTGTAACTCTATAACCCGCACCCATCCAACCCATTATGAGAGCCAATCAGCACCGCCCGACCCGTAAATATATGCGTCAATCAACCACCCGAACCCGACCCGCAAAAAACGCCAACTTTATCCATTACAGTAGCACAATAAATGTCAGAAACTGAGGTCTGAGACAAGGACAGAGACAGACGATGCGTGTGTGATCTCACAGAAATACGTGAAATGACTATAACCTCTCGACAGCGCAAGTCCATTCTGGCCGCACCGATTTCAAATCGTAAATATTAAACATGTTCAATATTTACAATCAGATATCCTGAGGACAGCCGATGACACAGCAAACAGAAATGAGTCGCTGGCATCTGCTTTTCAACTCAACCTCTCAACCATTTAGGGGGCAGCCCTGGAAATGAATAATTTCACTGTACTGTGATTAACGTTTGTGTATACTTTTACAAGGAGGTCAGTTCTGGAGAATCCATTAAAGCTTCTTATTTATACGAAAGCTACTTCAGCTAATCACCAGAATGGTTTGATTTAATAGTTTTTTACTTGTTATAAGTTGCTCTGCAAAAGGGTAGCTACTGCTAAACATTAACATATTAACATAGACATGCGTGTCTACAAGTCTTTTGCTCTGCAAATTACCAACTCAAGACTCACTTGGGTTGTAATGAACTTCTGGGAAATGTGTGTTCTTCCTTGTGGGAGCTTAAGTCCCTGTTTACTGCAACAAGTTTCTGTCTAAACTGCTGCAGCTTCTTTTCTTGTTCCCTTTTTCTTCACCTCTGCACATGAGGGTTTATTTACCATTCCACAACTCAAACATGTGTCCTGCAGACAAACTGCATCAACATGTTGCCGTCAGTGTGGCCAAATAGGGCTCTGACCACCTCTGGAGATGTGATGCGGATGATTAGAGTTTAAGTGCATATTTGGGTGCACTTACGAATGGATTTTATCAATTTTTTTAGCCCTATTGGACCACAATCCGTTCATCCGTCCGGTAAACATGTTCCCAGCAGGTTTAAAGGGAGTCTGTATTTCATCTGTACAGTAATGGCTTCCACCAGGCTGGCTGTGAACCTATAAAACTCAGCTCTGCAGGTTTAGATGTAAATCTTCGATGCCCTTCTTTTGACTCTGGCTCATCCCTTCGTTTGAAAAAAACTTTGAGGTGCTTTGGATGAAAGCGTTCACCAAAGAGCACATATATCTTCCAGAGTAATAAAGCTATACTGCCATAAAAAAAAACATCAAAAAAAGTAGAGGGAGAAAGATACAGAAAAGATGGAGAGATGATAAAGGTTTTGATTTATGAAAGGAGTTGAAGAGGGAGGGGCATTTTTTGGAAGATGTGGGCAGGAAAGAAAACTAGCTAGAAATGTTTAAAAAATGGAGAGGGGATGTGATATGATGGGTATCGGTACAACGGGCAAAAAACAATGGAGGCTGACAAAAGGACCGGGATGTGATGGGTTTTAAAGAGGCAGCAGATGACAGGATTAAAGGAGGCGCAGGGCACACAAAGGCTGGAGGAGATGACAGGTTGGAACATAATGCTTCAACAAACAGATTTATGTGCAACACATTGTCATATCCAAACTATTTGGACATTTTATCAAATTAGATTTTCAAAATGTTCTTTAAAATCAATTCCCTTCTCTTCTCACCCTTCATGTCTGCTGCCCACTATGGGGAACAATTACATTACCATCCTGTTAGGACCATTGTGCAGTACATTGGTGCCAATGTCAATCGATAGAAATATTTAATCCTATGATTGTCCATAGTTAATTGCAATTAATCGCAAATTAATCGCACATTTTTTTTATCTCCATGTGATTATCATAAAGTGGGCATGTCTGTAAAGGGGAGACTCGTAGATCCCATTTTCATTCACATATCTTGAAATCAGAGGTCAAGGGACCCCTTTGAAAATGGCCATGCCAGTTTTTCCTCGCCAAAATTTTACCGCAAGTTTGGAACGTTATTTAACCTCCTTCCCGACAAGCTAGTATGACACGGTTGGTACCAGTGGATTCCTCAGGTTTTCCTAGTTTCATATGATATGCAAACGCAACTTGCGTTAAAGAAATTAGTGGCGTTAAAAGTAATTTGCGTTAACACGTTATTATTGCGTTAACTTTGACAGCCCTACATAAATACGTTTCCTTCCAAACGTACTTAAGAATGCAGTTTAGTTGTATGGGAACGTAATTTTTAGGAGACAGGGCTGAGAGAGAGATTAACTGCACAAATGAGACATCTGCATCGTGATTTAAAAGCAGGAGAAGCGCCAAAGAAAACTTAATAATGAAGGAGTGATACATTAAATAAGGGATGGAGGGAGTGAGCAGTGTGTACGCTGCAGGTTGCAGACTACCCATAGTCCTCTCTGCTCTGCCCCAAGGGGCCTGCTGATTGTATGTGTGTCCATACGTACAGTATCAGCGTGTCTTCGACTCTTTGGTCCCTGCAGTTTGGTGTTTGTGTGTGTGGGTGTGTGCAAGCATGTGGCCGTACATGCTTTCATTTCACTTTGTTTGATGCGCTCCCGACTCTCTCACTGTGTGGTGCATGTGTGTGTGTGATGAGATGAGATTAGACTTCCTGCAGGGCTGTAGCTCCATGGAGGCCATCTGAAGCAGCAGGAACGTCAGGAATGTGGGAACAGTGATACGCTTCGCTGTCTCCGTCACCACAACAACATCTCTGCCTCATCGTGGGAGAGGAGAGGAGAGGAGAGGAGAGGAGAGGAGAGGAAACAAGGAGATGGGAATAAAGGCAGAGACGTGTAGAGCACATCCAAACCTTGTTTTGAACTTCCTTTTTCAACCTTTGTTGCTGCAGAGGTTGCCAAACTCGTTATATCTCCACATCAACCTCAGTTCTTTCCGTTTATAGAGTTTCTAAGACTTTTAAAGTTATTTGTCCCACCTAGGAGCCGAGTCAAGTCATGTATTTATAGATTATCCCAGCATGCCACACAGGAAACAAAGGGCTCTGTTCTCCACCGTTGTGATATGATGATGAAAACATTCCCGACTCTTATCTGAGGCAAAAGTGCAAAACAATAAATCTGTGATTCCAATAAACAGTGGAAAGCAAAACCTTGTCTGCGCTGTGACAGCAGACAACTGAATTATACAACGACGATGAGCAACACTAGAAATATGGGGATGAAAATGTGATTAACATTTCAAGACCGTGCATCAGTGGAATGCTTTTAAACACAAGAACGCAGCTCCAAAATGCATCACAATCTGTCAAAGTGTGAGTGTCTGTTATGGCACACTCATTTGGCCTCATGCAGCAACATCCTCTTAAATTTCTCATATATATTCTCTTATTTTAAAGTCAACTCCAGATGCACCAAACATTCATAACCACCCACATCTGCTCTTACACTGGTGTGCTGAATAATTGTTTATTATTAGCATAGGTAACACCCATATAAGGGCAAGTATTAACATAGGTAACACCCCCTAAACGCTATAAAAGGGAAGGTGTTGTGCCGTGTGCCAATACTAGAATTGAATTGGAGAGATGCCACCAAAAAAAGACTGCAAGAAGAAGAAAACCTTCAGAACTAGTGGACTTGTGATACTGAGTAAACTTAAATAAAGTAAACATGATTTTCCAGAGCGTCTGTACTGGCGTTACAGGAAAATCAAAAGGCATCGAAGAGCAGTAGGAAAGCCATTCAGAAGCTGAACACACACAATATCATTCAAAGGTTTTATAGTCTTAATTGGGATCAATGGACTAATAGTATTTCTTTAATAATCCAATCGTTATAATAACTCAAAAACATATAATAATCTAAATTTGATTATGATATTCATGCGTTTTTCATTTTCCTCAAATTTAAAACTTGTTTCCTTGCGTTGGACAAACTTTTTATGGCAAGAATGTTCTCGACCACTCGTAAAAGGTTCTCTTACCTTATGCCTAGTTTATACTACACGACTTTAGCCCTGATTTTCCACTCGCTGACAGTTTTTGGAGACAGCTCTTGAACATTGGCGATCGAGCGTCATGTGCTAACTGTTCAAAGACGCAAGCCGAGAGGCTCGCCGGTGCCTCGCAGACACATTCCAGATATCTACCATGCTAAATGTCTGGATCCATTGTCAGGGAGCTACAGCCAATGAGAGCACAAGACTTGGGTTGAGGGGATGTATGTGTTGCATCTAGGGTGTTGGATGAATAAACATAACACAGTGACTGTTCTACATAAGGGAAATAGTAAAGATGTGTTGAAACAGGCTATTTTGTGTCAACAAGCACGAATACGTCCGTCACTTTTTGAGTGTGTTGTCGTGACAAAGCGTAGTTTGGAGACCTCATCGGGGATTCCTCCACGGTGACAGATCTTGTAGTGTGTGACCTCCTGTCGCCGGTCAGTCATGTAGTGTGAAAACCATAACGATTTAAAGACACCCGATTACAAGACACCCGATTACAAGACAGCAAGTTGTGTCGCGTGCAGTGAGCAGTGGAAGGAGTTAGGCCTTTTCAAAGTCAGGGATACTGCACTCACACCCCGTGGAGTTTTCTTGTAAACAGCTAAAGAGTTACATATGTATGTTAGCAAGTTTATAAATGAGAGACTTTTAGAAGACTCGTTTTTTGGTCTCCTGACTCCTGCCATCTGTTTTTTTGTTTTTGTTTGTATTTCTGTCAGTCTGTTCATTAATATTTTCATCTATTTTTGACATACTTCATTTCCACTGTAATTTGGGATAATGCCAGTGATTAGCCCGAGGAGATAAACTACAGGATGTGGATTTTATGGAACAGCAGTTTGCTTTATTTGTTACGCACAATATCACAGTCTACCAAAATGACTTATAACCTGTTAAACTTTATAGATGTACTTTAATGATCCCAAATTGAGAAGTTCTATGTATTATAAGACACATCAAAGCATTATTCCATAGTGCCACTGGTGGTTGAAAACTCTGCAGGATACCTTTTATTAATCATTTGAGTGATGGATGATTTATACATTCATTTTTACCAGTGTTGTAGCTGATTGATTCAGATTGATTCATAGAGCTTTAATTGGTGTCATTAATCAAAATTACAATGCAAAGATTCATCATCTCTTTAAAATGTGTCAAGATCAGACATTTGGTGTATGATATATCCTGTTATATATCTTGTTATATATGAATAAAAACATTTCCTAGGAGCCAATCAGTGTAAGACAGACAGATGGACAGGATGAAAATCCTCACTCCACCTGATTGCTCTGTGTGAGGGATCGCCGTCGGAGTGAAACAGACGTATCAAATGTTGTGATTCGCTGTGTTTGAGATGGAGAGTGAAGACACCGTCGTGGTGTGTGTGTGTGTGTGTGTGTGTGTGTGTGTGTGTGTGTGTGTGTGTGTGTGTGTGTGTGTGTGTGTGTGTGTGTGTGTGTGTGTGTGTGTGTGTGTGTGTGTGTGTGTGTGTGTGTGACAGCAGGTGTTGTTCTCCTGTGGCAGACTCGGCGCTCAGCTCTCCCACTGTGGCCGGTTATTAATGGCCACAGATTCATTACAAGCAGCCAGTCAGCCATGCTGCCAGCATGCCCGACGCTATTACTCACACAGTCAGACTGATGGATGCACACACGTACACAAACACACATGCAGGTGCAACACCAATCCATTAGTTCAGACACTGTTATGATTTTTACTCTGGCTTAACTAATGTTTTACCCCTTTGCCTCCTTCCCCTCCTTTTCCTCTCTCCTTTCCTTGTTCCCTCAATTCAGAAGACATCTTTATCCTCCAGGCGAAAGACAAGAAGAACCCTCTCATCTACGGCCTGTTTACCACCTCGAGGTATGTGCCTCCGTAAAACAGAAAACAAGGGAATATACTGTAGTAACTTTAAAGAGGACCTATTATGCTTTTGTGCTTTTTTCCCTTTCCTTTAATGTGTTATATAGTTTTTTTGTGCATGTAAAAGGTCGGCAAAGTTACAAAGTCCACGCCAAAGGTAGTTACTCTACCCCACAGAAACACTGCGTGAAGTCCTGCCTTTTCTTCCATAAATTGGTGATTTCACCAAGTAACACATTTGCAAAATACCTGCCCAGCGGCTAGTTTGGCACGCCCTCAAACAAAGCTAGTTAGAGCGGAGCTGGAGAGGAGTACACAGCTTCTTAACATTAAAGCATGTGAAGAAGTTCTAGTAGAAACCCAAAATTCAAGCATGAACCTGAAAATGAGCATGATATATCCTCTTTAAATGTAATCTGTGCACGCTTTTTTTAAGAGTTGAAAGTGCCAGGATGACGGTGGGTGGAAGGCACAGGGAGTGTCTTCAGTTTCCACTGGGTGGAGAGTTTTCATTCCTACTGAAATTGCTCACAGGGACAAATTGCAAAATACAATATGCATGTTCAAACTAGAACAACAACAGGTTCTGCAAACTAGAAACTTAATTAAGAATAATGTCAAAACATGGAAAATATGAGGCAGCACTGAGACGGGTTTGATTAGAGTCCACAGACAATATGATCTCTGTTAGTATCTACGAAATGATAATTTGCTCACATGTTAAGAGACTGTCAAAACAGAGAGGAAGAGAAAAGCATTTTCTGCTCCTCCCGGGACAGAGCAATGACACAAACACAGAAAACTGCACGATAGATGCCAGACAGACAGATGGATAGAAAAAAAGTTTGGGACCAAAAAAGAGAGGCTCTCATTAAAGGAACAGTTTGGGTGTTTTGAAGTGGGGTTAAATGAGGTACTTATCCATAGTCAGTGTATTACCTACAGTAGATGACGGTCGGCATGCCCCCAGTTTAGAGAAACAGACATGAGTTACTGCACGGAAGCAAAGCGATGTACTGCTGTAGGTAATACAGTGACTATGGATAAGTACCTCATACAACCCCACTTCAAAACACCTCAACTAACATTTTAAATCAGATAACAGGTGAACAGATACAATACATTTACTGAAAAATAGGCAGTGGCTGAAAATATAAAGCGAGAGAACAAATTAGCAACAAACTGCAATTTCTCATTTCCTCCAAACTTACTGACGGCACCACATGCTCTGAGAATAACCCGGTTTCTGAGGCGGACTGCAGGGCTCTACAGTAGCAGCCGAGGTATGACGACATTTGGCATGGCGGAGCAGGGAGTTGGTCTGTTTCTGGGTTTTGGAAAGTGTCTGGAACCTCAGCGGGGAACGGACAGAAATCCAAAGCATCACCCAGGGTGGGGTCCCAACCACAGAACTGCAGGGTGCGGAAAGGTCATTCCCTCTGAATGGAAACTTCTCTCTCTGGTTCAGTCATGAATGCACACACAGACATTTTTATCCCCAGTGATGAAGTCAAAGAGTGTATGCTGTGGATCTGTCCTCTGTTATTTACAATCATGTTATTCATTCATACATCCCTTCCTTTATTTGTTTGTATGGGTATTTCAGTTAAGATATCAGACATAACTGGTCAAATAATTACGGATGTGAGGAGTTGAAATTACACTGATTAGTAAGAATTAAGCAGCTAATTCTTGAACTTCTTCTGTCCACATGTTTGGATTCTCACCCATCTCAGACACCAGTGATAATATTTCTATAAAAAATGAAGCATCTGGCTTCAGTGTTTTATTGTTTTCGTTGTTGTCTGTCATTTTCAGGTGGGTGACCTGTGTTAATTCACTTTACATACAAATTCACCAAGAGTGCCGGGGTTTTAAACTCATGTTGAAAGACTTTTTGTCTTTCTGAAATGCCATTGAACAACACACTAAAATCCATCCTAGCTACAGGGACTCAAGAGGTCCTCAGTGTGACCTCTGACTTTTCTGTGAAGGGGAGAAAAGAGAGCTTCTATCAGTGGGCAACCTCCAGGTCTGAAAAGTGAAGCTAATGCTGAAGTGCCTTAAACTTGTATTCTTTCTAACAACCAGCAGGGGGCGACTCCTCTGGTTGCAAAAAGAAGTCAGATTGTATAGAAGTCTTTTAGAAAATGAGCCTACTTCTCACTTGATTTATTACCTCAGTAAACATTGTAAACATGAGTTTATGGTCTCAATCACTGGTTTCAAGTCTTCTTCAATACAGCATGATGTTCATTTAGTAAATTATGGTCCCATTTAGAGTGAAATAGACCATAAAGCAGGGGATGCTTTAGGGCGTGGCTACCGTGTGATTGACAGGTCGCTCCCACGGCGTTGTCCAGTCTGAGAGTTGTCTGTGTTTTTGTCTTACAACTTTAACCCTTTCACAGTGTGTTTTCAGTTCATGAAAGCATTTTAGTCCCGTAAAAATCGCCTAAAGCGTTCGGTTGTACTTAGCTCCAACCATGGCGACGGCGAAAAAAACAAAATGATGACGGACAAAATGCCGAACTCAAGGCTTCAAAACAGCAGTCCACAAACCAATGGGTGATGTCACAGTGACTACATCCACTTCTTATAAACAGTGATCACAACAGTGCCTTTCTATCTGTTCTCTTTCTAACAATGCTGCTCATCAACTGGACAGCCCAAATCTTAACCATGATCTTAACTACAGTGAATATGATGTGTTGTGGTGGGGACCGATGTGCTGAAAGCAGCACATTCATCCAAGCTGGACTTTTTGGGTTGAAGCACACTCAGTGAACTGATGCGTTCAAGCTGAAAAGCCACAATGACTCACAGCTCTTCATACAGTACCTACTGTACAGTGCATCACTTTCTTCTCTATTAGATTTGCTGCTTTAAGACCGTTGCACCTCATCAAGTGAATTCATGCTCAGTTTATGTTTTTATTCACGCACGCTGGAGGAATAATGGATGGAAGGATTATATGAATCTGACTGTGATGAATGACTCCTTTCTTTCTTGTCTGTCGGCAGTGATATCCTGAACGGTTCAGCAGTGTGCGTTTACCGAATGGAGGATGTGGTTCGGGCTTTTAAGGGAAACTTCCTTCATAAAGAGGGACCTCAGTATAAGTGGGCAGAATTTACAGGCAAGGTGCCCTACCCACGACCAGGAACTGTAAGTTAACTCAGGCAACTGATCTGAAGTTGAGTTGAACCACATTTTGAATAAAAATGTCTTCCAAAGATTCTTATCCTTTTCTTTTCCTCTCTATTTCTTTATTTCTCTCTCTCAGTGTCCCAGCACCACGTATGGGAGTTACAGGTCGACCAGAGAGTATCCTGACGACGTCATCTTCTTCAGCAGGACTCACCCACTGCTGCAGGTTCAGCTGAAAATTCACTTCTTTAAATCACACCAATCTAATTTAATTAGACTGTGGCCTATTTTACAAAGGGGTCACACATAGTTTCCCTCTATTTTTGTCCCAATTCTTAAATGAGATCAAGAAATTAAATTATCCGACTGTCCTCACCAAAGGGTGACCAGTCCAAAACAGATGAACATGATTTAACAAAAACGCAATAAGGGTGTTTTTCATATTAGGACGATTGATTCATACCATGCCCACGCCGCCGCTGCTCAGCTTTCACATTAGTAATGTTGTTCCGTACTCGAGTACACTTGCGTCATCATCTACGTGATGTCATCATCTTGTTTATGTTGTCGCTACAGTGAAGAAAAAGCGTTACACAATCGCAAGATCCCAAGCCCATTTGAGTCGACATTTGCATTACGCCTAGGGTTGATCAATATGTTCAAATTCTCCACCGTCAGCCCAACAACCAATGATTGCCGATAAATTCACATCGGCAATCACATTCATGTGTTTATGAAGCCATCACTGTAGTTTAAGCTTAGAGATCAGCTGTTCTAGCTGTGGAGCATCATAAAAAGACTTCATTCAAACAAGACAGAAACAAAATATAACTCACCAAGACCGTCTTTGTTGGTCTTTTCTAAAAATCACCAAATGGGTTTTGGTCAAAATTAACCCTTATTTTGATTTTGATGTGAAAATATGCCGGCCCTACACTCTGTTTCCCCCCACTGTCTCTCTCTCTCTGCCCGCTTAGCAGTTGATTACGGAGGAGACCGGCGGCGTTGAAAAAAGCGTGCCCTTTAGAAACTATTCGCTGACTGCTACTCACGTTAAATAGCAGTCCAGGGATCGACGAACCGTGCCATAGTACTGCACATAGCGTTCACACTAATCAAACAAACTGGACTTTGGGGTCGAGTGTACTCAGATTCGGTCCCGGGTTCCTGATGTGAAAGCCTCCTAATAAATCACATTGTTCATTCACATGTAATGTAGTGGATTTTCTGATTATGAAATTCAACTGTTGAACTGTTTTAGGAAAATGTGCTGCCGCTGGGAGAGCGCCCCCTCCTGGTCAGAGTGGGTGTTCACTACAAATTCAGCAAACTGCTGGTAGACAGAGTGGAGGCCGTGGACGGTACCTACGACGTCCTGTTCATCGGCACAGGTACAGTGTGTGCGCTGGACCTTTACTCTTTGCTTTTGAGGGTGTAGGACTGTGAGCTTAGCATTTTAAACCCAACATTTATGTTGTTTTTTTGCAATAAACGTGTCGTTTTTTAAAATTCTGCAGACTCAGGCCTCGTGCTGAAGGCCATCCATCTGCCCAGAGAACACGGTCAGAGTCAGGAGGTCACTCTGGAGCAGCTGCAGGTCTTTCAGGTGCAGCAAACTCTTTCTGTACAAAAACACAATGTAACCTTCATACCAGAGACTTTGCATGTTTCACCTTATTTATTATAAACGTGACTACTGTGCATAACAGCTAATCATTCTGAAAATGTAGCAGGTGTGTTTCAGATTTTTTAAATGTATTTTCCATGCAGCCATCAGTGTCCATCTATTTCTTTGTGGTATGAAACTCAAATATCAGACTCTTCAAACTCGCTCTAACAGTTACGTTATTGTGAAGAGGTAATGCAGCACATATTTTCAAATCAGTCTGCACTCAGACTGGATTGCCACGCCACAAAAATAAATGCAAACATGATGTTCACTGTGATGAATTACCTATCTGTTAAGAGTTTCAATGTTCTGCCAACTCAGTTTGGAAATGAATGGAAACCAATAGTTTCAACCATCTGAAGCACTAAGGCGTGCAGCAACTCTGGTATGCTCCTTTAAAGGCGAGAACACAGAGAAAACAGCATGATTAAATCTCCCATTTTACCGTATATTGTGTTTTCCCAGCCACGAACCAGCACACACACATATATACAGTATATATATATATTGTACACCATTACCATGAAATTATCCAGAACGTGTTACTGTATCAAGACTAAAACTCTCCAGCTGCACTTACTTATCATGTAAACGACCACAGTTCACAATATTCACAGTTCAGCTCAATATTAATTCCACTGGAGGCTCAAATTCAAGAAGAACTCTGTATTGACTGATGTGGTTGAGATTTCTTTGTCTGAGCAAAGTCTGAGTTTGTTTTTTCTGCTCTCTATTGGAAAGTTTGTGCTTAATGAAACCCTTTTAAAGTGATATGGATGATTACAGACCATGAGATCAGTGCACTAAATTATTAGACTGTTTAAATTATTGTGGTTTGCAGCCGCACCCAAAGACTTTCAGACAAAGACCTTATTGTTTTTATTAATTCAATATGTTAGTTGACCGTGTCTTTTATTTATCTGTCTGTCTGTCTGAGTGCGACAGTTTCTTATTTATTTGTCTCATTTTAACTAGATTTTTTTCTCTCTTCCTCACAGCACAAATCACCTGTGACAACCATGACACTCTCAAAGAAAAAGGTAACAGATGAGAAACAGAAACTCACTTTCAAACTTCCAAACTACCACACACACACACACACACACACACACACACACACACACATACACGCACACATACATACACGAACATACACACATCACACTTATCACTCATCTCTCCACCTTGTATCTCCAAGGACAGCTTCATCACCAGTTGCTATGGTTACCCTACCTCAGTCGGTGCAGTAATGAAGCGATGTCACACACACACACACACACACACACACACACACACACACACACACACACACACACACACACACACACACATACAGTGAGAGAGGGAGAAATACACTTTGCATTATTAAAATAGTCAGAGTTTCATGAAATAAAAATCTAAAGACGGTTCACACACACATGAAGATTATAAAAAGCAAGAATCTCCATGTTTCTCTCTCACACACACACACACACACACTCACACACTCACACGCTGACATTGTTATAGTGGGAGTTGGATGTGTGACTCAGAGAGTGAAGATGTTTCTGGTTTAGCTGTTGATTGTCAATGCGTCTCCTGTCTAACGGGAGCAAACTGAATGCCCTCTTTCTCTCTTGGCTTTCCTTCAATTATTACTCTCCTCTTTCTCACTTCCTCCCTCTTCCTCTGACCATCCTTCACTCTCCCTGCATCCTCTCCCTGTTGTTCATTGTCTACTTCTCCATATCTCTTTCTATATTTCATCCCCCCTCCTTGTTTCCTCCTCCTCCAGCAGTGGTTGTTTGTGGGCTCCAGGGAGGGTGTGTCCCAGCTGGCTCTGTACCAGTGTGAGCTGTACGGTCAGGCCTG
>CAKALG010044626.1:0-13314 GCA_916700815.1 Helicolenus hilgendorfi
AGCCGGGCCCGGCTAGGAAATCCAGTGCCGACTGGAAGAGGGACATCTTTTATATCCAGACTCACAGAGACCGGGTCCGGGTCCGGGTCCTGGTGAGGGGGTGAGACGTTTAAGTCCCAGCAAGACTCAGTGGAAAGACTCTGTGTCTTGTTTGCTCTGTTATAAGCGCTTATAATCAGGTGATATTGTTATTTCACGGGAAGCAAACATCCTCTTCCTGCTGCTAGCTGCTAGGCTGACGAGGCCGCCACCATCACCATCACCAGCGCACAGTGCCGACTTCCGTGAAGGGTTGGTGACGTCAGGACACGATTAAGTCATGTGATGTGGAGAGAAAAACTTGATGAGACAAAAAAAAAAGGATGTTTGTCTTTTAATGTAATTAATTCAATTCAATTCAATTCAATTCAATTCAAACAACTTTATTAATTTAAAAAAAAACTGTCCGGAGCCGCAAAACATTTGAGCATTCTGATGAAGGTAACACAGTTTATAGTCTAAGTATATAGTATATAAGTCATAATGCAGTGAGGGCCCAAGTGCAAATGCACTATGCAGTATTAGGGCCACATTGAGGGGAAAAAAATCTGAAATTTACAGAATAAAGTCATAATATTACGAGAATAAAATCGTAATATTACGAGAATAAAGTCATAAGTTTAAGAGAAAAATAGTCGTAATATTACGAGAATAAAGTCATAACTTAACGAGAAAAAAAGTCGTAATATTACGAGAATAAAGTCATAACTTAACGAGAAAAAAAGTCGTAATATTACGAGAATAAAGTCATAACTAAACGAGAAAAAAAGTCGTAATATTACGAGAATAAAGTCATAACTTTACGAGAAAAAAAGAAAATAACACGTAAAATTATTACTTTATAATATTATTACTTTATTCTCATAATACTGCAACTTTTTTTCTCGTAAACCTTTGACTTTATTCTCATAATATTATGACTTTATTCTCTAAATCTCAGATTTTTTTTTTCCCCTCAATGTGGCCCTAATACTCCGTCGTACCATAGACCTACAACAAGGATAAATAGAAATGAAAATGTAAACAAAAAACAGTTATTAATTTCCATTTTTAAAAATCCACAGGGAGCCACTGGAGAGGGGCTAAAGAGCCGCATGTGGCTCCGGAGCCGCAGGTTGCTGACCCCTGATCTAGGGGCAATTGGTTTGGAGCAGCTTGTACATAAAACACATAGATAAAACATAGTGACACACAAAAACAACATATGTAAGCTAAAAAAATATATATAAAACAGGACCTAAAATTATTACTGATGTAAATTAGACTAACTAATAAATAAACAGACTGAACAAGAACTGATACTTTAAATATATTTCATTCTAATATTTTTGTACTTTTACTTTCTTTTGAATGCAGGGTTTTTACTTGTAACAGAGTATTTTTGCACTCTAATATTACTACTTTTTCTTAAGTAAAAGTTCTTCCTCTTCTTCTACCTATTATTCAAGTCTTATCTACAGATTCACACAAGGCAAGGATCCTAGTAGTCCACAATAATGTGTATTAGTCCCCCATCTACTGGAACTTTCAGGAAGTGCAGCAGTGAAAACGTTTAAATAAATGAATCACCATGTTAGGAGTTATATTAGTCATACAATGCTCAGGCTTGTATCAATGAATGTGAGGTCTTTGGATACAATGGAAACAAAATAAATTGTGTTGCCTTATCTAAAAAGATACTTATAAAGATACTTTTAGATCATGTCCCCGTTGAAAAAAGGAATATATTATAAAAGGATTTTTTATACACGTATTCATTTTCGCCATTCACTCTCCTTTAAAAGTCACTGCATTTTACATTTGCATTAAAACTGTGAATGAAGTTAAGTGGCATATGACAGCCATCTGAGGGATATTCAAACACATAATAGATAATGTATGAAAATGTATGTGAAAATGATAATGTAAAAAAATAAATATTATAAAATAAAGTAGGCAACAAAAGATGTAAGCAAAGATGTATACACACAAAGTCAAGTTCCACACTGGTCTTCAAAACCAAGATGGCACATACCAACGGACATAATATTATAATAAAATACTATTCAACTAAATATTCATAGTGCACTGTGGTTTACAGTTGTGCCCATGCAGTTATTTTGGTATAAATTAAATAAAAGCAAACATTTAGGTCCCACCATAATCTCACAACTCAAATTATTGAACAATTATAGAGAAGCAGTCGTTGGCAATGAAAATCTTCAATCTCAGGCTCCTTCCAGCAATGTTCATAAATATGTATAAAATGAAAATCGCACTTTAGAAAAAAGGAATCTAGACATAAAATAGTGCAAACTTAAGATATAGGGATAAAATGTAACAATAATACATGATATATATTTGTGGCACACAGTAACCCCAAAATGTGTAAACTGTAATGTAAACAGGGATGTAGTAAATATATTCGTAATGAGAAGTAATAAATATATACAGAGATGTGAACAGGTGTAAAAACAGTAAGTAAAGGTAGGTTACATAACAGTAAAGTGAAAATATAAAGCTAAAGTGACAGCGTCAAAGTGATGAGCTCAGGACTTGTAGTTGCCTTCATGTCACAGTGCACCTGAAAATGGAGCATGACAAGATGGAGGAAAAATCATCCTGACACTGAGGAGGCAGGGTCATTGTAAAAACGAAAGCATGCACGGATGTCTGTAAGAGTTTAAATCAATAAGAAATATATATATATTTCTTGTCTTTCATTTGATATACTTGTGCTGCAGTACACTAAATCTTGCTGCAAAATGCAACATATTGCATAATATAATGCAGAAATGACAGCATGCATGTGATAGTTACACATTTGACATCACAGAGTCCACAGAGCAGGCATTGGGCAATAAATCCATGATGAAACCAAATGATGTCAGATGGAGCTACTGCTTGTTACAAAATGTGAATTTTGGCTAGACTGCAGGAGATATGAGCTTCTGCGTAGGCAGAGCCTGGATAAACAGATAAAACAGAAACTTGCTGTGGAGTGATGACAGGGTCCATTTCAGGTCAACTTCAGTGTCAGACAGAATCAATCAAATCAGCAAAAAGGGATTGTCTCTGGAATATACAGTCACATTAAACAAGATTTATAGTATACAAGGGGGTTGCAGTCTTTCTAAAGAAGGCACACTTATAAGCATTGGTGGTAAACAGGGAGGCCATGAGTAATACTAGCTGCTTCCTCTATTTTTTTTAACATTAATTTAAACCTTTAAACCAGGAGTGTTGTGATAAATGTGTATATGTGTGTTTTGATTTGTCTGCTCTAAAAAAATAATTAAAGATTTGGCCTTGATTTCAGCTCGCAAATTTCCAAATTGTTGTCCAATGAGGAGGAAACACAGAATACGCAAGTCCAAGATGGTCGAGCTAGAAAGCCAGCTATAGTTTGATGGGCGTTTTTTAAAGTAATGTTTTTATGCTATTATCACTTTAAATTGTTTTTAATATGTTTTAGTAGTCTGCAGGTGACCTTCACCTGCATATGAAACATGTTCTCATTTCAACTCGTCACATATGGACGCTTTGTCAGACCACTCAGCGTCACTACAGTAAACCTGCCTTATTACAGCTTTTAAAGGGTCATCTGCAGGCTTTGTTACACTTTAACATGCTCTACTAAAACCTCTCCAACTTTGCTCTGCTTCACTTTATTAGTATCAATCTGCACAGGTAAAGTTCAGATGATGCGATACTGTTTGCTAGAGGTTTTGGGCTGCAAATGAATCATTCCAAAGGGATATTCACACTGAAAGTGTATTTTTGTTTTTTAGGCAGAAAGAAATTTATGCCGTGTTCCATCTTCATTTACTCTAACCCAGTAACATTTATAGGCCTACTGATGCCTCTGCAGAAATCTCACAAGTTTTACCTTTATTATGAAAGCAGGATTATTCAAATAGACCTTGTAGTTGTAGAGCTACACTCTGATCATTTTGGGCATGTCAATTTCGAGCAGGGACCTGTGCCAAATGTTTGAGAGGTTAAGCCCTACTCCAAGATTGATGCATTTCTCCTATCTGTGTATTATACGAGTGAAATAGTGAAAGTAAAACAAGTACTCCTGCGTCACGATGAGTTACAGCTTTATTTCCAAAGGTGGACCAACGACAGCTCAGCAGTGATACGTCACCAGATCACATTACATTTCCCCATCAGACTTTGAACACAAAACTGTAGCACATCAAATGGTCTATACAAAATGAATTTTAAAAAAGTGAAGGAAAAAAAAAAAAAGAAACAGTAAATGACCTCTCAGCTCGTCCCCTGTCATTTTCCAGTGGCCATAGAACCTAAGACTCAAGCTTTAGGATGTGTTTTAGCATCACACTAACCGTAGCGTTGGCACTTAGTTGAGGCAGAGGGAACAGAAATGGAGGCTATGGAGAAGTTTGCAGATGTGTCTCTTTGAGGGTAAAAAGAGCTTTTGAAATGTGGAACAAAAAACAAAAAAAAAAAACGGAACAAGTTGTCCCTCCCACCTATATGAACATAGGCTTAAGTACAACTCTAGCCACAGTCATCGACGCTACAGTTTTCACGTGTGGAAGCCGATGTGCTGGAGAGATGAACATGCAAAGAAATCTCGGCACTGCCATTTATTGCATTTTATGAATCTCCATCTCTCGAGCACTTCTGCTTCCATTGCGAATGCAAATTCAGGGAGAAAAACGGATTTTAAAAAAAGGAGCCACGATATGTTGGTTTCCATTTCTGCACATTTATGACAACAGTCTGTTCTGCTGCCTTGAATGCAGCAGGTTTTTTTGGCTTGTTGACATCTGGTTTGGTGTTTAGACAGGAACCATGGCCAGAAAGGCACTTCAAAGTGTGGATGTCCTTTTCAATTTCCTGGTGTAAGCCCTAAAAAATGAACACGGTCAGCTGTAAAGCTTTGAGTCCTCCAAATGGCCAAAGGGGAATCTGAAAGACACAGACAGGGGCCTGGTTAGTGGCTGCTGGAAGTGGTGCAACAGGGTCACAGAGAGCAATAGATAATGGACCGATTCAATATTGTGAAAAACTTACAAAGACAAAAAAGGTCTTCCAAGCTGTGTGATGCGGATCTAGCCCTCAATGGAGACCTCTGGGACAATGTGTCCATTCAGCGTTGCCTCCACTGGCATCTCCTGAGCAGCAAACAAGACATTAGATCAGGTGAGTGCACTGTGAATCATTTGATAAATTAAAATAATACAGTTTGTTTTTTTCAAGCATTGCCTCTTACCATTGAGCTGAGCTGTGCAGACTCCACGGCGAGATGCATCTGACAGGGGATGTCACAGATTTCTAGCTTAGGCTCTTCTGACAGCACATCCAAACATGTCTGCTCAGCTGTGGCATCCTGGAGGGGAAAGAGAGGCAGTTATGAGTCACCAAGCATAGAAAAATCTTTGGATAAGCAGAATAAATGAGAGAAGTAACACAGGAAGACTTGCACAACAATACTAAATGTGTGTTTTCAAATTAGATGTACCATACATCATATACAAATGTCTCTATAAAGTGATAAAAGCCTGACAGTAACTCACAATGATCATTTCCTGTGCAGGCTCAGGGGTAGGCTCAGGGGCAGCGGCAGGCTCAGCGGGCATCACATCCACAAATTCTGATTGGGTGATGACAGCTTCCACAATTGCCTAAATATAGCGAGCAGAGAGGGGTGCGTGTTAAAAAAGCTGAGCATAAAATGCAGTGCAATAATCATTGAAAGCAACAGCTCGGGTTAGCTTTGCTGTTTTAACTGATCAAAGAGGCGGGATGCCAATGAAACACAAATTTTGCTTGTTGAGAATAGTAAAAGATTGCTTAGTCTCACCGGCTGGACAGCAGCAGATTCGGCAATGGCGACCTCTACTGCTGAAACTGATTCTGTGACAACAAAGTCATCGACCAGGTTGTCAGCAACGTCCTGGGTGGATAAGAAAAAGAACACTTAAAAAAAGTCTTTCATACCAAATGCAATAACTTAAATTCATAAACATCATTCACACTGGGCCCATATGCATGTTGTGCTATTCATTGTATTTACGGGAGGCAAATTTCCACATTTGTGGACACAATCATCATTAAGAACATTTTAAGATTCCCCAGATACCAGAACACACAAGACGTGGACTAAGTGGTTGAAGGGAATTAATTAGCAAGCATCCCAGGAGAAGCTGGCAGCTGAAGCCTCTGAACTAGATCAGTGTGTATTTCACATATTTCAGATGGGGGTGTTGAATTTGTATCAAATTAAATATGGGTCGAAATATCCTAATAGTGACATAATGCAGTTTGCAGATGTATTAATAGCATAAGCCATCAATTTCTGATTTCAGTCATCCAAAAATGTTCACATAACATGTAGATTTACGTAGTTTAGGATTTACCTCTTTGATTTCAGTCACGAGGGCTTCAGCCACTTCTACCGGAGCTTCTGGGACGATATCTGACACCTGGTGACAACAGATATTGCCATGTTAATATTCAGAAGAACGAAGTCCAAATTTCTACTTCTGATGCGTTACTGTTTAGACAAAAGACAACATGTTAAAAGCTGCAAAACAAAAGAAGTAAGTAAGAGTCCCCTCTTAGGAAGCTAATAAGTAAAACATAATGTATTTGAAGTGAAAGGAAAAACACTCACCACTGGGATTTCCATAGATTGGACAGGAACATCCTGTACAAAAGAAACAGGAACATCCTGTACAAAAGAAATAATAGGACACAGTAGGTCAGTCTTTGTTGTATAAAGATTATATTAGAAATTATGTGAGTGAAGAATCAGAAAACAGATGTTTTCTAAACCGGAACAAAATTCTAACTTGTCTAATAATCAGGAAAACATTCACAGCAATACTACAGAAAGTGAAGATGGAGAACTTCCACAATAACCACACAGTTCAAACCACATGCAGCACACAACACACCATCACAAAATAAAACTGTAAAAACTTCTGTATCGTTTTGTGTTCTTGGAAGATAAGAAGAGAGAAGAGGAAAGTATTTTTTATCAACGTGGCACCTCTGCAATTGAGACAGGCTCATCGACGACATCAGGTGCATCTTCAGCCAGCACTTCTATCTCATCTTCACCCTCAGCTAGGGCTGGAGGACTGACAACAGCTTCAGTCACCTGTTCTGACTCCGGTACTGCTGAGACAACCTCGTCCACTGATTCCACCACTTTTTCTGTAACCACTTCCTCTGCAGCGGATTCTGCTTCAGCAGGAACTTGGTCACTTGTGAGTGCTCCTTCAACCTCTGGTTCTTCAGTGGCTTCGATTACGGGCTCTGGTACGGTGACATCGTCTGTGGCAGCCACTTCCACCTCAACATCAACAGCCGTTTCTTCCTCTGGCAAGGTCTCAGCCTTCACTTCAGTTTCCGGCTCGCAGACATCAAGCGTCTGCACATGCAAAACCAACACGGCACACATTAAGAAACCATGCAGCATGCAACAGGGGGACAAATGGACAACACTTCGTTCATATGAATCATTGATCAATCTTCCTGGGCAAGCATATAATGAGCTAGCATGCATGATCAAGACCACAACTGAGAGACAATCAGTCTTACCTGTTCAGTCTCTGTGGTTATGATTATAGTCTCCTCTGTCTGAAGCTGGAGAATGAGAAATAAAAAACACACTTTAGCAAATGGATACACTGATCAATAGATGGATGAATGGAAGAGCAACAAATATAACTTAAGTAACCTACAGCAATCAAATCGAACTGATGTACCCAACTGTGCTTCTGAGTTGCCTAATTGCAACTTTCACATCAATTGCAGCACTTATTTCACACCAAAGCCCCATTAAACTGCAATTTTGTGTTGTTTTGCTTCTTCTTTTGGTCAGTAATGAACATCAATGTGGTCATTTATGTGAGGAGTTGTTTGCAGATCCATAAAAAAATCCATTAAATTGAATGTGAACATGAGCCTTTGTTTGTTTGTTTGTTTTTTCTCCCCTGAAAACATTTGGAGTAGGTGAGCCAGATTGTGATTGCTGTGTTGTACAAGAGAATGAGTCCAGAGGTAAATAAAAAAAGTGTGGTTGTTATTTGTGAGGTGTGAAGCTTAAGTCATAAAAACACTTATCAATTGAAAGTATTGTCTCTTGTCCAGTTACCGCTGCTAGAAACTTATAAAACGTGAGTGGAAACTCTGAGTTACTCTGGTTTGATGTATGGCGTCTTTTACTCTTAAAATGTGTTACCTTAAAGGCAGTTGTGTTTTCTGTACTCAATGAATGCACTGTATTATGCTTTATATAGGAAGTGCTTAGCTTAAATTGCCATTAACCAGTTAGACCTTTTATACCTTATTTGAGCAGGAAAACATAATGGAACATTTAAAGTTGTTTCTGTGAAAAGCTGTTAAAAAAAAAAAAAAAAAAAAATCAAAGAAGGTTTCACTGGAAATGAGTCATGTTTGCTTCACGCAAACTCGTTCACACTTCTGTAATCTGCCTCTGGCTGATGCCAAAAAGATATACTGCCTGAGCGAGTTGAGGGTTAAGGGGGACAGAAAAGGGGTTGTTGAGTGTGTGCAGGTTTGTTCTTACCTCAGTCTCAACAGGGGCTGCTACTGGAGCGTCAGCTGCGGCTATGACCTATGAAGGAAAAAGGGGAGTTTATTCACAAGTCAGCAAAACAGCGTAGATGGCGAAAAATACATAAAATGCTGCCATTATCCTGTTTTTGAGAGCTTTTTTTCTTAAAAGTTAAAAGGTCACTTTGGGAGGGGCAAACACAGACCGGTCCTAAAAACATGCCTGGAGCAAAATTTTCTTTTACACAACCATTCGTCAGCCGACCTGGAGCTGTGAGCCGCCAGAGGTTTAACAGAGAAAACACAGTGAGAGTCTTAGCAGATGTTTGCCACAATTAGAGGGTTGTCAGATCATAAATTTCCACACAAACAACAAATGTACACACTCCTTATTGTACGCTTTGGGTTTAAATGTAGTTTATGAGGAGGGTGGGGACATGATATATATCCTACAGGAATGTTACAACCAATTGCATAATGGGACGCTGGTACGCCCATTTTCACCCCCTTTTCTATAACCCGGCTCAAATTCAGAAAACGTATTTATTAAACTACCTTCCCGATCACAGCCTTACTCAAACACCACAAAACTTTAACATCTTTTATCTTTACAGAAAGTCACTAGATCTGATGGAACGAGAAATTCCAGCATTTGCTCTGCTACAGTGAGCAAGACACTATCTTTACCACAACATGGGACGCCACTTCTTACCATTTAACTCATAATATTATTAGTATTACTCATAGAAATCCTTATTTTCTAGACCCATATGCCCAGAAAATGACAGAAGTCACCCATATTTTCCTGATGTTTCTAGGCCAGGGCAACGGTGGTAGCCGTACCACCGATTTAGTCCGGATCAGTTGGCAGTAACCTAAATGGCCACTGGCGCCTCCCACTGTGCATCCAAGTGTGTTGAGCCGTAGTGGCAGTAACAGGGAGCAGCACATAAATAATGTAAAACTTCATAGTCCAACAGTAAATTATTTACACCGTCTTGTACCAGCCGGTCTTCAATGTAGGACAAGTCTGGTGCACACGGGCCGCTACTGCTAGTCGAGAAGATCGATCATCCATTGGCCAAACTAATCTATAGTAGTTAGAACAAAGTGAAAACGCCAACAGAAGACAATACAAATGCTCGTGGTTACGCTTGATTGACACCAGTGGGAGGTGAGGAATCCTGTTCTGCGGGATTATAACAACTTCTGAACAAAAGCCTAGCAGGCAAAACTGCGCGTATAGCTGAGAAGGGTAAATATATACTCCAGCTATAGCCTTGGAGGGACGGTATAGGGAAAGAAGGAGGAGGGAAGGGAAGAGGGAGGGGGGTGGAGGACTATAGGCCTTCCTTTGCTTTACAGGAAAAAACACACACACATAGTATATTACACACCCCCCCTCCAGCCTGCCCCGGCACCAGAACACTTTGTACCAAACTGATCTGCACATAGATCCTGCATCACCAGTCCTGCTAAGAAACCAACACAGCACAAACCACAGCTGATCTAGAAACAGCCACGTTTTATAGACACCATTTTAACCCATAGAGAACATAGTGTACCTGGAACGCAACCATACACTGTATGTGTTCCAACCAATTTTATACTCGCACATGTTGGCCTTTTCAGGAGCCAAAAAAGTTCAGGGAAACAATTTAACATTCTTGCAAGGCTTACTAAGGCTCCTTTTTCGATAACTACAAAAAAAAACACTTTGTCAAATCATTCTTAGCACAAGAGAGTTGTCAAATAGATGCAAAGCAAAATTTAAAACCAAAAAAAGAGACTTTTCTCTGTGCAAAAGTGTATGGTTAAGCTAACAAAGACCTATAGGAGACCCAGAAAACAAACCCATAAAAGTTTGCAGGAAATGTGGGGAGGGCTCCATGTGCATGTGTGGAGAGGAAGGCTGGACACTGGTGGGGAGGAGGGTTGGGTGTCCACACGTGCTTTGCCACAAGGTGATCATTTTTCCCAACCCAGTCCGAAAACGTTTAAAGTACCACTTCGCACATCTTTGTCACCCACTTATTAATACATTTTAATCATGCTGTAATTAGCATTTACATAACGAGCAAACATACCCCACACCATCCCTTCACTAGGCATTTAAAAGAGTTGTAACAGCTGTCTGAAAGTTCCTCTGCAGCACACCAAATCACACAGGTAGATGCACCCCCCACATAGAACTCAATAGCCCACCTTTTGCCCTCCCCCTGTACTCTCAGCAAAGACTAAATGATAAAAGTGAACACATGGCAGAGCAACCACATGTGCTTGGAAGACACGCCAAGGGCCCATAGGCCCCATAGGATGGGGGGGTGGGGGCAGAAGTGAAAGAGGGAGGCCAGAGAGGGGGGAAAGGAGAGACAGAGGGGAACAAGTGGTGGGAGGAAAGGAGGGGTGAATTTACAAGGGAAAGGAGGTGAGGGACTGAAGGGAGGAGGGCTGGAGGAGCGCAAAAATGGTACAAAATGTTCAGCAGGGGCCGCACCCGTTGCCGCCTCAGGCCACAGAAAAATGCACTGCGCTCAGCAGGTCTGTATATTGGGGTGGTGGGTTTAAAACTCACCTGAGTCTCCGTGGTGACAAACAGAAGCGGAGGGGCCGCCTCTCTCTGGTCCCAAAGCCAACTGAATACAAGCCCCATTTATGCCTGCTCTGATTCTTAACGTCTACTGACCAACTCTAGCCTGACACCAGGTGAATTTATCGTAGTACTGTGGCCACAAGTGTATAAAGTGCAAAATTTCACAAAGTCAAGATTGAGAAAAGCTCATAAAACGAAGCAAGTAAAACATTACTTGCGGCATACGTCTAACATGCTACTGTATGTGTTTGCAGTTAAAAGGCAGCACTGACTAGTTTCTAGTTAAAGTGCATGTGTGATTGTGAGCGCCTGAAATGAATATGGCACATCTGCAAGCAGCGAAGGAGCAGAGGAGAAGCACGGCAAAAGGGGAGGCAAGAAAGGGGTGGATGGTGTGGAGGTAGAGAGGGAGGGAGGGAGGTAGGTAGGGACAAAGGGAGGGAGGGGGTGGATGCTGCCACAGCGCAACATAAAATGATGGGCAGTCCTTCTCCAATAGAAACTTTATTGCTCAGTGGGTAAAGCATGTACATTGGTGACCAGCCAAACCTCCCAACTAAAACACACTGTACATGTAAACTAGAACAGGACAACCTGAGCATTACTGGGGAACAGTGTGAAGTTGTAGCAAATGGCCTCTCCACCTCCTCTTACAACCCCCTCTCCCCAGCAGCGCCGTGCACATTAACACACATGCCAGCACATGCATGTACACCATATGTGGTCATGGCTCAGTTACGTGGAGCCAAGTCCTTGAATTTAGTGAGTGTGTGCGTACACATGCACGCGCTTGCAAGTGTGTATGTGTATCTGAGGTTAGGCACATGCATGTGATGTATGTAGCTTGTGTGTGTGCCTTTGCACATAGCCTGCAGTCTACGCCGGCTGAAACAGAACATTATGTTCCCAAAATGTGTGCATGTTGGTAGCATGAAGCAAAGACTATCATTTTTCAACTTTCAAATGTATAGATTTGGATAGTAAAAAAAAAAAAATGTTGGGAAACATTCTTATTTAGTGATATAATATATTTTTGGTACAAAGCCGTGTGTACAGTAAAAATGCCTAGATCAGGAGTTTGTGCAAAATCAACAACTATGCCATGAATTTCTTTAAATACACCAGAGGATAGACCGCAAGCTTTTTCATCTTACTCACTAACTTCATTGACTTTAAAACTGATAGCAGATATTACACAAAAGGTGTCCTATCCAATCTAGCATATTAAATTTGGACCTTCGCTTCTTGCAGCACAAAAATAAAATTCCACCACATATAACTATATTTTAAAGAATAAGCTTATCAAATCAGTATTTGAAAACAGCTACATCTCAAAGACACAGCACAGGCATGTTTTAATGTAGCTGATCATGTATAATGAAATGGCTCTGTCTCAGCCTCCCAGTGATGTAGCCTACAATCTCTACTTCCCACTTCTTTGCTAAATGGAACATGTTGTTCCCTCTGCCTCCCACCCCCCACTGACTCCACCTCCCTTCTCCCATAGGAACCCAGTCACCACAGCACATACTGGTTCAGCACACAGCATCTAAACTGGTCATCCACAAAACTCAAATTTACACTGACCTACTATTGGAAGATCCACGATGTGTCAATATAAGTTCATTTAAATTTCTACTCATTGTATGAGACAGATTATGTATAAGTATGATTATGTATAAGTGATTATGAGTGTTGATGCTCCCTTTAATGTAGTAAGCAGCCCAAGCCACAATCTTTTCCTAAACCTAACTAAGACAGGAGCGTCAATTGACACATGCGTTGCTGGACATTCATAGGAAAACTGCTATAGGACCCCACTGGTTAAGAAAGTCCATTTAAGACAATGGGAGAAGAAACACTTTATTCTACAGTCAAATGTCTGCATGTGTATCAAACAGAGCGGTTCTTACCTGTGTTTCTGGTTCTGTTTCGGGAATGATCGGTTCAGCCTCCTGTTCTATCGCAGCTTCAACTGTGCAGGGCTCCTCGGGTGGAGTGTCGATGACTGATGCTTCTTCAGGGACTTCTGTGACTTCAACTTCAACCTCTTCTGCAGTCTGTTCCAACACCACAGCCTCAGGCTCTGGTGCCGCTAACTTGACTGGGACGGGCTCCTCGACAGACTCTACGACGGGCTCAAC
>CAKALG010044627.1:0-13539 GCA_916700815.1 Helicolenus hilgendorfi
TGACAGATAATGACAAAATTGGCGGCGCGCCCCAGTATGCTCCCGACTCCCATTCCCTATAACCTATTGTTCCTCCTCCTGACTGCACATTGTATTTAGTGCCTGTCCTGTTGTTACATTGATGATGTTACAAAGGGCGTCCCTCAGGGATCCATTGTGAGCCCTTTTTGTTCCCCATTTTACAGAAATTGATTTTTATATTTCCGAGATATGGATTTAGTCTGTGCTGTGAGCAGTTTTATTATTGAGAGGGTATGAGAAATATTAATACCGTGGCAACTTGCTGGTTGAGAAATTGACAACATAGACAAACGTGTGGGATTATCATGGGAATATCGTTGAACACCATAGTCCAAAAGAGAACCTTTCATTTAGTGCTTTGATGATGGAGAATGCAGTCTACACGTTGGTCCAAAACCTCCCATAGGTATTCATTTAAGTTGAGATCTGGTGACTGTAAAGGACATAGCAAATCACATCATTTACTCTAATCAAAACATTTATAATCATGTGTGGAAGCATCAGTTACGTTTCTCCATTTATTTATTGAGGATTTTCCTTTGTCACCCTGAAGCAGTGTATTGCAGTACTGCATTTCACCACCAGATGGTGATATTTTGTAACATATACAGTCGATCACCGAGTCATGGTCCATTTTATACGGCTTTTAACAGTCCAATCTGACAATATATTTAAAGTAAAACCCTGTATTGACAAAGCTGTTTTCATTTCATTAGTGCAGCTGCCATTGAATCATTTGAGCCTCTACAGGAAGTGTATTTCCATATCTTCTAAATGTAACTACCTTTGGAAATCAAAGCTGTTGACTGTGATATTGAGCTGCTGACTGAATAATGGTGCAGTTTTCAGTTGATGGAATTGCACAAGGGTGGTGATGTGCCCTAGCCTTTTAATGTATCCACACCTGGTGAAGGGAATTGGATTGTATTTTTAGTATAACTAATAAGCTGTGCTGTTTATTCAGCAATGTTTGTTGGAGGTAAATTCAGTCTCTTACAGATAAAACGCTGATAAAACATTTCATTTCAGCTGTTATGTTGTCGAATCTCGCTTGTCGACAGCTCCGTGTACCGGCTTGTAGATTCACTCACATATTGGACAGCAGTTTTTGGCAGTATGTAGACAACAGCACCTCTGCTTTATGTTCTATATGTTCTATAATATCCTCAGTGGGGTTGTGTGCAGGTCAGGCGCTCATTGCTGCCACACGCACAGATCCCGTTTTACGAATCCCAATAATGTCGTGTAACCTTGTGTTTTATAACAGCGCCGGCCTATTAAGGAAGATATTGCTGTACAGCAGGATTGCAGGTATAACTGATTGGCTATGCTTATTTGAACCCAGAGAGCCTATTACTCTGTCACTAAAGGGAATGGTATAGGATGTATCTCCGGCTATTATAACCACTGAGCACACCTACTGCCTGTTAGTGTGACAGGGGGTGACATGCACGCACACATCATGCAGGCAGAGACTCCTCCATGTAGGTTAAACTGGATGCATGGTTATAATATTTTGGTCATCTTTGCCTGCACATATACTGTCATTGGATGAAGACGTGAGTTCCTCCACTACATACAGTGAGGGGGGTTCATCTGTTGCCATGACAACAGCGAAGCCACACCCTGTATCTTATACCCAACCCCCCAACATGCTCTGCTCCGAACAAAGCACTGGAGAGACGGGTCTGGTTGTTGGTGGTACATGCACTGAGGTTTAACATGAGCAGAAGGACAGGAGACGAAATTAATCATCTGTAATATGTTGTTAATTGACCGTAGCATTCAAAAACACCTTTATAATAATATGACAAAATATGTTACCTTTTTATTTTCCTTGCACAAATAAAATGTATAATATTACTGGAATATGGATTTTAGTTTGCATGGAAATCATTCCAATTGCCAAAATATTAGAATATATCTCTAAAATAAAATCCTCTAAATATGAAATACAAAAAAACGAGTTAATTCATTGATTAAATGATTGACATACAATAAATCCAAAACAATATTGGTTTAAATAATTTATTAAGCAAAAATACCAAACATTCTTAAGAGCCAGCTTCTCAATTTGATGCTTTTCTCTGTTTTATATCATCATGTCACATTGGACTCTTTTACTCACTGGGAAATTATAATGTGCTTTTTAATAATGTGCTTTTTAATATATTTTTTTTACTGTTTTTCTGACATTTTTTAGTCATCAGATTAATCGATAATTAAAAGAATTGTTTGTTGCAGCCCAAATTAAAGGTCCCATATTATGATAATTTTCCACTAGAACATGTTAACATGCTTTAATGTTCCAAAAAGACTTTATTTTCCTCAAACTATCTGCCTGAATATGCCTGTATTTACCCTCTGTCTGAAACACTCTAGCTGGGCTGACCCGAATGCTTCAAAACTTCGACTATTGTCATGGTAATCGACCTCCAAATCAGTTTTCGAATGCTTCATTTTTTTTGTGTAGTAATGAAGTATGTAATAATAAAGTATAAAGCCGATGAAGTAAGGAATAAACCCACAACATTATTCATTATTCATTATTCATATTCAACATTATTATTAAGCTCTTTGTTGTGTGTAGAGGTGTGTTTGTGTACAGTAAAGATAGACATACATAACCCACAATGCAATGTGGTAGCGATAACAACATGCATAACAGGCGTTGAGGGACAGCTCTGTAAGACAATAATGCTTCAATTTAATTGAAAGTATTAAGATTTCACTTTGCTAGGCCTAATATGCACTTTGAATTAATTCAGACTTTGATTCTCATAAACCGTCGTTTTGGTCACATGAGGTTGGCACGGGTTACCATGGTTACGCGTCTCCAACCGGCAAGGAGGCTCTCAGGAAATGACAACGTAAAATACTGCTTAGTGCATCCGAAAAGATACTACTGTTTATTCACACAAAAGAACAATAGTACACATATTTACAAGGTTTACATTTAAAACTGTGTAATTTTATAAATATTGTAGATTTGTGACATCACACAGTTACAGAAATCCTGACAGCTTGTTTCAAAGGCAGAGTTTTTGAATATGGGCTGTGTGCATTTCTCTGTGGATTGAGTGTTTCAATATGTTCACAGTATTTATACAGCACTTAAACCTGCTTTATCATAAAAAAGACAATGAAAATCTCACTTTTTACCATATGGGACCTTTAAATGGAGCACTGAAACAACATGTTGATTAACTGATTAATAGATCAACAGAGAATTATTCGACCAATGACGTCCTTGTCTTATGAATTAAAAAATACCTTTGGGTTGTGGATTGCTGGTCGTCACCTTAGGCTCTGTGAAACTGATTTTTTTACACATTTTTCCTGACATTTTAGATACAAAATCAATTAAAAAAAATCATCAGATTATGATAAAGAAAATAATTGTTAGTATTTAATGTTCATGTTGCAACTGGGGATGTATCACCATAGTGCATTCATGCTCCAACTGTTACATTTTACATGTCTCTTGCTCTTTTCTTTGACTCTGGCCTATTGTGTGTTTGTGTGTCCTCTGATGTCCAGGAATAATTCGGATAATCTGAATTATGTAAAAATGACAGGATGTGTCCTCTTCCTCCCCTTTGTTTTCTGTTGTGCTGATTTTGTCCTTTCAGCTTCCCTTCTGCTGGACAGAGTAAATGGCCTGCGGTGGCAGAGCTGGCTGCCCCGGGCTCATCCATCTCCCCTCTGTCCCTTATGATATTGTTCCATTGTGTGGTAGCCCAGATTATTGTATTGCCATTGTTGTTGTATTATTGCTGTTGGTGGTCGAATGTTTCAGGGCTGCAGCTAACAGTTTATTCATCTGACTATCATTTTTTAGATGAACTGATTGATCATTTGGTCTATAAAATGTCAGAAAATAGTGAACAATACCCATCACAGGGCACAAAGTGGCATCTTTGTATCACTAGTCTTGTCCAACCAACAATCCATAACCCAAATGTATTTCATTTAATACCATATAAGACTAAGAAAACCAGCAAGTTAATTACATTTTTCATTAAAATATTCACATTTTAGAGGGTTAAACCAGAACATTTATTGCATTTATGCTTAAAAAATGACCTCAACAATTGTTTCTGATTCATTTTCTTTTAAAGGTACAGTGTGTAGGATTTGGTGGCATCTAGTGGTGTGGTTGCAAATTGCAACCAAATGGAAAAACTGTGGTAATGCCGTTCGCCTCGCTCAGAGGCCATCCTCACCATAATAACACAACTTTAGGTGCAACGGAAGTCAGACGGCAGCTGACGATACCACGGTTTTGCACTCTGCGGCTCACGTTACCGCACTTTCACACACTTGACGAAGAACTACGGTGGCCTTCAGGTCTGTTCTGGGCTACTGTAGAAAAATGGTGGACTACATGAAGAGGACCTGCTCCCTGTGTAGATATGAAGGGCTCACTCTAAGCTAAAAACACAACAATTCTTAATTTCAGGTGATTATACACTAATGAAAACATAGTTATTTGTATTATATTCCATTTCTGCTAATAGAGCCCCCGAAATGCTACACACTGTTCCTTTAACTGACTAATCGATTAATCGGCTAATCATTTCAGCTCTGGTATGTTGCTGTAGTAGTACAATATGACATATAAAACCATAATGTCCACATGAAGATTTGTCTCTGTTTTGACTTTTCTAACTAATGCGACTCAACTGTAATCCCGATATACAGAGATGCTGTTTGGGTCTCCCTGTAGCTTCAGTTTGGCCTGGTTTCGGTTTGTCTCGGACTCGCTTGTTATTTTCTGCTCCCCATCCAGTGACTGTGCTTCTGATTGAGAGATGTAGTAAGAGGAGCTGTGCTACTTATGTTTTAATTGGACGGTTTTGGTTAAGTGGAGGCTACATACCCAGGGGAATTCAAGCTGACTCGTCTAAATGTATGTAATCTTTAATGAAACACGTTCACCAGAAAGCATAAATAATGAGCAGCATGATTAAACATGACACAGAAACAATAGCACACAAGCAGAAAACAACATTTTTGATGATTTCCCAACTATGTGAGGACTGTGAAAACATTTGTGTGTTGTGGGGGATGATCCAGTACAGGGAGGTCCAGCACTCCCAGACAAGCTCAATGACTACTAGAGTCTTTATGAATTGCTGCTGGCTTTGAATGTTGTATATTATTTACTGCTTCCAGACGTAAGCAGACGGCCAGTCAGCATTCTCATACAGTACAGTACTTTGTCAGTGAGATGGAGCAGTAAACCTTTCTGTTATATCATGAAAGAGTTATAGAAGAGCTGCTATCTGCACCAATCTGTCACCTTAACTTGCATTCACTTTAGTTCAGTGTTAAATGAGCAGTCCATTATCTCTGTCTCTCTCTCTGTCTCCATATCAAATCTCTTTCTCTCCAGCTGAACCAACAACATCAAAGGAGTGTGCTTCAAATCGCAGGTGTTGAAGGATTAAGGCCACCGCAGGACGGCGTTTTATTCTCAGCCTCATCTTTGATGTAGTGTCTCTTTCACTCACTTGTGTCTCTAACCGGTAACATGGATCGGTAGCCTAGAGTGTCCATCGCTAAACTGAAAATATGGAGTGTCTTCATTCTCACACAGCGTCATTAAGTGCACTCAGGAACTGGAAAATATATCCTGTGATTAATGTCAGTAGTTGCACAAATGAGGACAGCATCTGACAGTTGGAGGCCGGGACCAGGGGCGATATGACGATATATACCGATTTAAATGTGCTTCTCGTCAGAGATTTCACCATAGCGTTTATTCCGTGGTAACTATCCTCTTAACGTCTCTGGGTAAAGTAGGTCATTGTGGGAAATATAGATTTTTAGCTAGTGGCTGTATGGATGTCAGTCAGGTTGGTCAGTGTACCACTTTGGTCCATACTGAAATATCTCAATAACCGTTGCTGTACAAACATTCATGGCACCCAGATGATGAACCTTAATGATTTTGGTGATCCCCTTAGTTTGTCTCTACCGCCATCTGTAGGTTGACATTTGTGGTATTGAGTAATACTAGTAATACTATAGTATTGATTGTGTCTCATGTCCAAATTGCACCAAATTTGACAAAACACTCCCCTGGGTCCCCAGCAATACACCCGCCAAGTGTGAAGTCGATCGGATGAGTGGTTCTCGAGATATGCGAATGACATACAGACAGACAGACAGACAGAGATTCCTTGCTTTATAGATAGATGTTTCAATAACTATTGCCATAATATTTGGCGCAGACATTCATGCCTTAAAGTGCCTTAAACTTGCATTCTTTCTAACAGCCAGCAGGGGGCGACTCCTCTGGTTGCAAAAAGAAGTCTGATTGTATAGAAGTCTATGAGAAAATGAGCCTACTTCTCACTTGATTTATTACATCAGTAAACATTGTAAACATGAGTTTATGGTCTCAATCGCTAGTTTCAAGTCTTCTTCAATACAGCATGATGTTCATTTAGTAAATTATGGTCCCATTTAGAGTCAAATAGACCATAAAGCAGGGGATGCTTTAGGGCGTGGCTACCTTGTGATTGACAGGTCGCTACAACGGCGTTGTCCAGTCTGGGAGTTGTCCGTGTTTTCATCTTACAACTTTAACCCTTTCACTGTGTGTTTACATTCATGAAAGTTAATTGTAACATTTTTGGTTGCCTAAAAATGTCGTATTCAGCGTTCAGTTGTACTTAGCTCCACCCACTAAGCTCAAAGCATAGTTGTGCTTAAGTACAGCCTCACAGAGTCGCTAGCAGAGCTTTTAACACTTGTTATGATTTTTGCATCTACGTGATGAAGTACATGATTTTGCAGGTAGTTACTGTAATTTGCTGGATCAGCCAAAAAACAGGTATTCCTGTTTGATTATTTCACCCGTAAACAGTTTCTCAATTGATTTTGTGCAAAATAGTTCACAATGTACCGTACAGTATAGTAGTATTGTGACATAAAATTGCATATACTGTTATATAGGATTTCATTCATATCGCCCATCCAAAGTTGGTTCCCCTTCAGAGATTGATGTTTTTTGTTTTACTTTACCCCATAATCTGTGTTTGACATTACGGTTAACTTCAGTATTTGACTATTGACAGAATCACAACTTTAAAAAAATCCACCTGCTTATTTTTTGCTTGTCACTGTTGTGTTTTATAGCCAGGTTTGAGCTGATTTACACTCAACCAAATTAGCCAGCTATAAAAAAAATAATGTGATAATTAATATATTGTTGCTCTTTTTATGTTGTGTTTAAACAGAAAGTAAGATGTAGGAAGGTGGCTGCCACACATTGTTAGCTACAGAGAGGTGTTGTCTCTGTCTGTCAGACCTGCAGAGAAAGTGTGATCCATATTTAGGCCAAAGCTCTTAAAGCAGTCTCTTCAAGGCACATACACTTGACTTTGAATTTGAAGCTGCTTTCAAATTCCAACTCATTTTGACTTTACAGAGCACCTTTTAAAATACAAGTATTGCAACTTACTATAGAGGACTTAACACGTCACTTAAAGCCCAAAATGCTGCATTGTACACAGGACATTTTAGCAAAACTATATATCCATTCAATCCTTACCTCACTTACTTAATCACACAAAGAGCTAAAACCAAATAAAATGAGGAATGTATAAAAATGCAAAATATCACAGTTAAATATGTTTTCACATCTCTGTGAACTCACGCTCGTATCTCAGTGAAAGTGAAGCAGAGGAGACAAGGAAAGTTTTCCAGAGTGACCGCTCTGGTGCTGGCTGTAGGCTCTGTGCTGACCTTTAACCCTGGTCGGGTCACCGGGGTGTGTTGGTGTGCTGAGGAGGGACAGGAGGGTACATTGCTCCCCAGACCGTTAAGAAGCCATGTAGGGAAACAGCTGAGCAGTGCCTGACAGTAGGGTGAGATGAAACGTCGCAGGCTCCACAGGCTTACCTTTAGGGTAACACACTCACTCTTAGGCAAGCATGTACTGTGTAGACTCATACATGCATCACGTGCACATGCATGCACGGGTTTATACGTACGCAAGGCTGCACAGAGGTATCGGTGAGGCAACACACGGAGTGAAAGATGTATTTGAACAGAGGACACCTGCGAGACAGAAACTGCCAACAGAATCAAAGTTTTGACTGACTGTTGCTAAGTTTGTGTCTCACCAAGGACTGTCGTGCTGCTATGCCAGACCATGTGTGAATGCTATTTGCCCTCTTAGTTGCTTGGGTCCACACAGTGAGTCATCTTTTGGAGTTTGGAGGATGGCATCACAAGTAATGGCGGCTCCCTGGGGTTAACACCCCGCTGAGCACCAGCCATCTAGATTAATGACCTGACTTTCTTTTTTCCCTTTCCTCCCATCATCTTCTCCAACTGTCTTCCCTAACTTTGAGTTTATGAACCTACATTTCATCCAACTTTCTATGTTTTTCCCCCGGTGGATAGCGATGGAAGAATCGTTTATATCCTTTACTTAAAGGTGCCCTGTGGAGTTGTCTTGTCAACAAACAAAAGTTATGTTTACATTCAGTGCTTCTCAAAAAAGTGTGTATCCTTTAGGTCTAAAAAACATGGTAAATGCATCCCTCCTCATAAAACACTTAAAAACCTGCATTGTTAACATACATGTTTACTAGCTACAAGTCTTCTTCTTCTCTGCTTTTGTTGCTGCCCATTGCAGTATACCTTGTTGCATTACCGCCACCTGTCGATCAGTGGAATAGTGTGAAACCATTGGCCGTGCCACCTGTGTGCACATGTGCGTACATGTGCGCATGCACAAGACAAACAAAACAGTGACACACTCTGTTCTATCAGTACTATCAATATTATCACGATACTTAAGTAACGATACAATCTTACTGCGATTTTAAACATTTTGTGATATGCTGAGTATTGCAATAAGATATATTGTGATATATTGCGATTTATTACCTTTTTCAACTGCAAATTGTGCAGTTTTGTCAACATCTGTTTTATCTAATAAGATACAGTTTTCACTGTGTTCATCTTAGAGGTTTCATTCACATATGTTGAGGCCATGCCAGTTTTTTCTCACCAAAATTTAGCGTGAATTTGAAGCATTATTTAGCGTACTTCCCGACAAGCTATCATGACATGATACCAATCTATTCCTTAGGGCTTTTAGTTTCATATGATACCAGTATCTTCACTAGCTTTGAGCCCACTAAAACCTCTGAAATAGTGGCTGCTGCCGGCGGGCCGACGGATTGTTAAGAGGTTAATATTTTTTATGATAGGAGATAGATACTTGACGTCCGTGTATCGATGCAATATAGCCACGCAAAAAATTGCGATACTATGCTTCACCCTCCCCTAGCCAGTCAAAAACTCCACAGGGAGTAAAAGGAGCAATACCACAGTTGAAAAATACTTAATTAAATGTAAAAGTGTTTCCAAATCAGCGTTCTTTTACATCCAAATTTTATAATCAGTCACTTTGGTTTCCCTGATGTACTTTTACATCACACATCATACTTCTATCTGTTGGGATATTAGCCTGAGACCTGTATCTATTACAGTATTAATGATTAATATCCACTTAAATGTTTGAAAAGTGTTCTTCTTATGTTAACAAAGTTAACATACAACATCACTGAAACACAAACTGACTGGAGTGTTGGGTTTTTTCCATTTATCATGAAACGATGTAAACAGAGAAAAGCTGTGAACAACTTAACGAATATTATTGGATGTCTGGCTTCTTTCTTATCCTCTGAGACGCTGTGATCTGTGGACCTGTTCCCTCTTGTTTCACCAGTACAGGATGCCCCTGTCTAAACACAGGCCCTGTCCTCTTCTTATAACACTCACACACACAACTTGTGTTCTGGCAGTATAGCTCTCAAACTCATACCTCTGTTTTCTGTAACCTGCTGTCAGGAAAAAAGGGACAGATGTGAAGTACATCTCCCCAGTAAGAGGCCTCTATTGTAACATTTAATTAAGTTGTCCTCCTTGGACTGTTAGTGTGAAAAGTAGGAGATAGCAAGATCATTTACAGTAATAGCTACAGTAGCAGTAGACAACCGTTGAAAGAGGAATGCCCAAAGCTTACATTAAAAAAAAGTGAATACGAATAGTTTAAAAAATATGCTCTGGTTTGCTTATTTTATGAATTTTCTCTTGCCAAGGCCAAATAGCAGGAAGGCTGAGGCTATCCTTATTGTGGCAAATTCTAAACTGTTGAGACTAATCTGCCAGCTTGTGTTACTGTTGTAGATCTCCGCTAAGAGGCAACGAGAGCAGGGGACAAGCTGACTGGAGTTTTACACAGAAGTGCGCCATTTGGTTAAAGTGTTTCTGACTGTTGCTGTGTGTGCCTCCGTAGGGCAGGAACATACAACGTGAGTCACTCCACGGTCCAGATCCCTGACTGAAAGGGCCCGCTGATTTACCCGGGGTCATTTATGATTTCAGCAGTAACCTGTCACTCCAAAACTTTATGCTGATGACCTCAATGATGATAAAGAAGCTGATACCCCCCAGTGAGGACAACTCTTTGTTGCCATTTTATCCTTTCACCGATAATTGAAGGAAGGGTTGGAACTATTAAATTATGGATTTATCTCTGGAAATTTTGTTTTGGTTAAAGGAACAGTTGGACATTTTGGAAAATGTGCTTATTCACTTTCTTGTTGATAGTTAAATGAGAACCACTCTCATGTCTGTATGGTGAATATTAACCCTCCTGTTGTTTTCGGGTCAAATTTGACCCATTTTCAAACTTCATTATATCATAAATATAAATGTCTTTCACCTAATTGCCCCAAAATTACATGGAAGGTTCCCTTATATGGTCTTTGCAAAAAGAAATAATGACCACTACTTTCGTTGCATTATGGGTATTTTATTCAAAATTAAACATTTTTTTTTATATTATAATATTTGTAATATTCTGACTAAACTTTGACATATACCAGTCTGTGATAATCCATCAACATTATTCCTCCAATTTTGAGTATAGTCCAAATAATTCATACTTTCTGCACTTTTTCCTAAACAAATGAGGTTTAATTTCATATAAATCAGGTTTATTGACTATGAATTCCAAAAAAAAGTGTAAAACTTGTGGTAATGAGTTGGAATGAAGTCGGCCAAAAAGGTGTAATACAGAACTGGGTGATCATTTATAATGTACGCTTTAAAAACAGTCAAACCAGACCGGGTACATTTTGACCCGGGAAGACAAAAGTTGCATTGTCGACGGGAAGACAATAGGAGAGTTAAGCAACAGCCAGCACTTTATGCTTACCTAAGGGAAGTGTATCTATGTTCCCAGGGTCATATGTTCTCCAACTTAATATCCTCGTAATATGACACATTAAGGAGACCTTTCAAAGGGTTTTATGCTCTCCGCAATGTATGTTTTTCTAGGTCATGTTGAAATCACCCACCTACAGCTTACAGCCTACTGACGTGACTGATGGGGGTGCAGATCAATTACAATACAATTGTATTTATTTATTCATTTGCATAATAAAACAAAGCAGCAGAAACACAAACACATCAAAACCAAAGAAGCAAGTTGTGCAGGTGAGATTGAAAAAATATATCATATAGAAGGAATCTCACCTCAATAAGCATTATAAGTAAATACAAGAGTCATGTCATCAACAAAAGTATAAGTAAGCAAGCAAACATAGAATCCAAAAGCAAACTCATGTAGGCAACATAAAATAAATAAAATAAGTTAGTGAGAGTGTGTGTGTTTGCATATGCGCATGTGTGTATGAGTGAGTGTGTGTCCTATTTTCTATAGCCTCTTTTCCAAATATGATCTTATAAATATCCAATGTCCGTCACCTCCATGATTATATTAGAAAAGGGCTGAGGTTGCACATTCCATTGACAATAAATCCATGAAGTCTTTTAAACAATTGTCAATACTAAAGCAATTTGGTTTATGTAATTTCCAATTCAACATAATAATACGTTTAACTGACAACAAAGCTAATGCAATGATGATCGTTGCAAAGGTGAGTGTTGACTGTGTGTTTTCTACCCTCGTGCCAAGGAGGCAGACTAATGGACATTGGGGGTATTTTCACATTAATAGAAGATAATCTTAAAATGACCTTATTCCTGTTCTCATCCCAACTCATCTCATACTGACCTTTGTCCGACCCCTTGGCGTCACTTTATGGTTGCTGTAAGCACATGCTTAACATTGTGAATTCAAACTAAAACACTTGTTTAGGTTTGGGCAACAAAATCACTTGGGTTTAGGAAAAAAACATCATAGTTGGGTTTAAAACTACTGAATTTGTAAAGTGAATATGACACTGATCATTGTGAACACGGGACATGAACGATTGTAACGTGAACGTGAAACTTAACGCACGTGACACGAACAGCGGTCTCCTGGACGAAAGCCTTGTGTTTGTTGGACCTATCCACCTCCCCTCCCCTCCCAGCCAAGCTTTGTGTGTCTTTTTGCTCTTTATACTACGTCACCAAACTCCTGCAACACTTTCTCTGTTTCTGTTTCTTACTGTTGCTGTGGATGGGTTTACATTGTAGTTCATGGAAAGCCCGGTGCGTCTCATTCAGACGCCAAAGGGTGCATTGTGCGTTGGTATCACACGTTGATGGGCGTAACAAAGCATTGGTAATTTACACCCTGGGAATGAGAACGGACTGGGTGCATAAGTGTCCCTACTTCTCCACAGCTGTTTGTTTGCAATTTGGACTTCGAAGATAGCCCTTACTAGTCTCTTACAGTGTTAGTTTATATCAAGAACAACATAAGACACCTACACAGACTACAACCTACTGCTGGCTATAGCTTCATATTCACCATACAGACACGAGAGTGGTATTGATCTTCTAATCACACTCTCTGCAAGAAAGCTAATGCACATATTTCCCCAAAAGTCACACTATTCCTTTAATCAATTCATTGTTTAGTCTAGAATATGGTGAAACACGCTGATCATCAAGGTAACGTCTCCAATTACTTTTTTCGTTCGATCAACGGCACAAAATATAAAATTTCCAGTGCTGTAAAACAGAACAAAACAGCAAACATTTGTGAAGCTCGGACCAATAAATGTTTTGTTAACTACTTAAATCGATTGTCATAATTGTTGGAAATTACTTTTCTGTAGATTGACTGATCAATTAATCGACTAACTGTTTCAGTACTATTTGAGGTTGAGGAGTGTTTTGAATCTAGTTGGTCTTTGCCAGTTGTGGTAGAGTGGATCAGTGATGCGTTCAGGAATTATCTAGTCTACATGTGTTGAATGGATTTAGAGAGAAACATAGAAAGCTCTTTTCCACATACTGAAGTCATTTCATACCACACCGAATAACAGCTGACAGGTTTGCTTTCTTAGCAAGAAGTAAAGCACATCCCAGATAGGCGGGGGAGTCTTGACAAGAGGGCTCAATGGACGTCTGGAGATAGGTGACATTACGGTGGCATCTCTGCTATTTGTGGATGATGTTGTTCTGGCTTTATTATAATCTCCAATAAGTAGTGGGGTTGTTTGCAGCTGAGTGTGACGCTGTCAGGAG
>CAKALG010044628.1:0-11776 GCA_916700815.1 Helicolenus hilgendorfi
CGTAGCGCAGCATCAGGCTGTATGAGGGGGTGTACGCCTGTGGGGAGCGCTGTAAAGTTGACCAGGGGTCCCTCAGGGCCAGGTTAGAGAAACCCAGCACCTGAACAATACAGAGTAACAGGTCAGTAATGAGGGAAAGAGACATAACAATAGTGTGTTTGTGTTGGTGTGAGATGTACTTCAAGAAAGAAGAGCACAGCCATGATCTGAAAAGTCGGGCTGATCTTGCGGATGGTCTGGATCTCGTTCCACTCATTGGCCACAAAGTAGGTTCTCCAGATGCTGACCGGAGAGGGCTCACGTTTCTGCTCACCAGCAGCTGAAACTGCAGTGTTTACGGAATAAATAATTATTAATAATTACTTCTTATGAAGACTACAAAATATAAGCTGAGGGTTACTATATTTGTACCTTGCACAGGTCTGCTGGCTTTGCTTCGCGGCCTCTCCCAGTCAATAAAGAACACATCAACTGACACCTGAAAGACCAGCTTGTGGAGAAACTGGACAGCCTGGATAAAAATACACAAATCAACACTTTTTTAATATTCCTAATAGGAGCACACCATCTAGCTTTCAAAAACAATACTGCTCATTTTTTCATCCGATCGTCTGTCGGTGTCTGACCTTGAGAGCGAAGGCACAACCGATGTACTTCACAAAATGCTTCTCCTGAGCAGGTAGTGGTAACAGCACTGATACAAACCGTTGGGCCTAAGGAGACACACAAATTAATCCCAGGATGTTGAAAAAAATGTTCAGGCAAAGAAAGGTAAAGGAGGAAAATGACTTGCCTTTAACGTCTAAAGAGTGTGAAGAGGAAAAAAACAGAAGTTCATGCAAAGATGAGAAACACTATTTGTGTTTGGAAAAGAAATAAAGGGCTCAAAAGAAAAAGATAGAAGAAAATAGATCCTGGTAGAAACATTAAAGACCACTCAAGTATGAAAATCATCAATCCTATAAAAGAAAGTCCCAAGGGAATTAGACTAACCTTGTAAAAGATGAGCCAGTAAAGTCCAGTTCCCACGGTGACAGTGAAGAAAACATTGGCCAGATCTCCAGCATAAAACAACAAAAACCTCAGCATACTCTGAGGCAGGAGGAGGGAGAGACTAACATTAATCCCAAGCTTCACACCAACGTATGGATTGACGTGGCTTTAATTAAGACACGTTAAAGATGCAACGTACCCCCGCGTCAATGTTCGTAGAGTTGACCCTCCTCTTCCAGCTGACTGTCTTCAGCAGAGAGTAGAGGATGGCCAGACCACCCATCACACCAATAGCGGTCTGCACACAGAAAAATATCAGAGACACAGGTGATACTGCATCCATGTGTGTTGTGACGTAAACACTGAATAGCACCAGTCATACACAAGAACTTTTCCTTTATCTGTCATATTAGACCATTTAACAATAAGTGTTTCATTCATACTTCTACTCACATCGGTCTTCACGCAAGCCTCTTTCTGGTCCATCTCATACTCCACAGCAAACGTTGTCTAGAAACAGATAAATTAGTTATTTCTTTAACCAACGGGAAGCTTGTTTTTGAGACAAATGAAGAGATTCATTTAGCCATTTTTCTCTTTAACATAAAGCCAACTAACAAAAACGGTCTTACTGTAAGATCATTTTTGAGATTGTGTGAGTGTGTGCCTACTCACAGTAACAGTTTGAGTCTTGATGTCCGTGATGGGAACGTCTTTGTAGGTCACAGTCATTAGAGGGGGATATATATGTCCTTCCTGCGTTCGTGGAACCTCCATGAACCTGCCAAACACACACATTTGATCATGAACATCACCACTTCTCAAGGCAGTAGAAGCTTTCACTTTCTTTTTTTTTATTTTCATGGTGGTGCGCTTATTGGGAGCTCACCTTATTTTGACGCTGCTGGCTACACGGATGACTTTGGGCCGGAGAGAACTCATCTCTCTTCCACTCAGCGTGTCGACGACAAACATACGTCGAGACAGGTACCAGTCCTTCATGCGCTCTGTACAAAGACAAAGTATTAAAGCAATGCATACACACATATTATACACTCTAAAAAATAAAATCCCACCTTGGTTGATGAACCGTCCGTTGTACCTCTGGTTATTGACCAGTGTAGGCAGGGGGAGAAGCTTTTTGTCCTCTCCTCCACCGACATCCATAAACACATCATAGAACAGTGGCTCGGGATGGGTGTCCAACAGCTCTTCTACGGAGAGATCACACTACACACACACACGCACACACACATACACACAAACGCTTATATAACTGGGCATTGCAAAAGAGTTTGTTCACCGTTTCGGAGCTAAATGAAAGAAGAAACACTCACACTTTCTTGGTAAGCCGTTCCAAAACTGTAGGCTGCTGCCTGTTTGGTGGCGGTTTCTGGACAAAGCTAAAAGAGCAGAAGAGAAGAAGAGAGGTTACCAGCCTCCTATATTTTATACTTTGTTTAAACCACATGAAAAATAACTTAATATAGTCAATAGTAACAACTCTGTGAAAGAATGATGGGCAACAATGAGTGAGACTTCGCCACAAACCAAGCAGTTCTATACATGCTTTTGTGTATTCAGACTAAACATCCCATTTGATCATCAGTCACTTGACATCTTACCTGGAGATTACGTCCTCCTACTGTTTCCCATCTGAGGAACTCTCCTCTGACATTATAGACAGCAGCAAGCAGTTTAATCTCAGTGTTCTGTCACATAGACACAATATGTCAAAATAAAAGAACATTTTTGGTAACATTTCAGGTTCATTGCTCAATTTGTAGAAACTTGAAACGGTGATTTAATTAGAGGATGATAAAGTTTACCACTTACCTTGTTTCTTCCTCTGAAACTGAAACTAATGGGAACAGGATCGGTCTGAAGCACTCGACTGGCCAGTCCTGGTTCGTCCCCGTAGTAAAGCCATGGCAGATTAACTCTCCTGGAGACAGACAGAGTAACCAAAGAGCTTACTGTCCACTCTGGGTGCAACACAATTACAGTGTAGGGGAATAAAACATAGCTAGTTTCAGTCATAATCTGCAAAGATAGCACAATATATACATATATGCCATGATAGTGTGGATTACCAGTAGGAAATGTCTTGAGTTGAGCTCAGAGCTGCCTTGGATCTGAAGATGGTGTTAAAGAGGCCGCAGGCATCGGTGGAGACGCCGCGGAAGGAGTGCATATTCATCACACACATGTTCCCGAGAGCCTGGCACGCCGTCAGGTTGGAGAAGACCTGTAACCACACAACTAGTTTATGCACAGCAGCTGAAACACACACAAAATCACCTCCTCATAATACTAAACTGTCAGTATGAGCTAAAATCTGCACAGCACATTACATTTGTTTTAAAAGCCAACACTTTTTGCATACTTACATCACATGTGCTTATTTATTAGATGCATTTTGGCATCAGTTACAGCTATCACAATTACAACCATGACAATAAAACTACAACACAACATCCTAAAATCTCAAGAATCCTCTTGTGTCACAACGACCACAGAACTGACTTCCAAAGATCAAGAAAAATAATATTTTTCCAAGATAAAGTCAGAGATGTAATTACAAAGCAGGCTGCATACGAGGAGTACAGGTTTTGGACGAACCAGGCCGACCGGACATTGAACGCCTGCAAGGAGAACAGAGCAGAAAACACAAATCAGAATACATCCAAATAAACACAAGTGAAGTGAGCAAGTGAGAGAGGAAAAGGAGACTCACCAGCTGAGCATAGTTGACAACGGGATTCACATTGGTGGAGGGGCTGTCTTCAGGGAAACACAATCCTCCAGCCTGGAAAACCACATACCCACCATCAGTGATACATGAAGACTATGAGTCTGTAGCTGAACGGTGTGTGTGTGTGATGTGTCTGGAGGGGGGTAGAGGGTCAGCACAACTCACCAGGACATTAGGAGGGTTACACGTACAGGAGGTGGCAATGAAGGAAGCCTGACATCTCTCACACCTGAAAGACAATATTGGAGACTGTTCCAATACTTACATACTGTACAAAGAAGCAAGTCATCCTTTCTTCACACTCTGACGGCACCACACTAGTGGTGCTTAGAGAGAATACCTCATTTGTCAGAACAAACGGGAAAATATGTCATGGAAGGAATAAGATCTGTCATTGCAACAATGAGGGTCATGAATTAGTGCTTATGAGAGACACAGAGGGATGAAGACAGGGAAGATACAACAGCTTTTGACCTCCAATCCATAACTTATTAGAGAATCCTGCACTGATTTCACGTCTCCATTTGACTGTGGCTTTACTGTGCAGGGGTCCTTATCTATTAGGTAACATACAGACTTTGACTTTATTTAATAACACCCTAGACTGGATTGTCCAGAGTCTTTAACACAATATTTACAGTAGCATTATTGGAAGTCACTTGTATGAACATAATCACCAATATTCAACATTTTAAAATCCATAATACTCCATTCAAAATGTGAGTTATCATGTATGCAACGCTGCAGATCAAATAACACGTTGAAAGAGCACTCCAACTATTTGGAGTTTCATCAAGTTGGGGGAAGAATGCTCAAAGTTGGAGCAGATATTTTGCTCAGCTCCGAAAACACTGGATACTACAAGTCACATAATGCAACTTGATAGCTGTGGTGGAAATTTCTCTATTAAAGGCTCGCAAACAGAGAGTGTCTTTCTGAGTTTTATTGTCACGGACTGTGAGAGCAATGTCTCTCACTCATAGGCACTTATTAATATAGATATTAAGGCCACCTTAGCATGGGCGACTTCCTCTCATCGTTCTTATCAGACAGCTTCAATAACTGTGTTTTAATCATTTTTTGGTACATATTCTGATATGCTCGGTACACAGGGCTCTGTCCTGGCTCATTATGCACAAGACAGCTTCTCACACTTAGCAATTACTTTGTGATAATGCTATGGCATCAAGGTCAATACTGCACCTCCAGATAAGAACTCAGACACACATTAAATGAATACAGGCATGATAATAAGTGTCTAGTGTGAGACGCTTCCTGCCTGGTAAATGCCATCAAACTCCACATGCATGTCTGTGCTCTCAAATTAGACTATTAGACTGTATTGCTACTGAACTTACTTTAATGTATAAATATGAAATATTTTACATGTACAGTAAATTGATTTGCACTGTCTATATTTTGATTAACTTCATCCATAATATCCTGATGACTTCATCTTATGTTAAGAGTATGAGATACGAATATTCCAGTTAAATAGGTGGAAGAGTGCAACTGTGTCAGTTTACTGTTTAAGACTATATCATTTCTAAAAAGGTATAATCTCAGATGCCTTGGTCAACTTCTCGAGTGTGAATATGTATGAAACAGCTGGATGGATCAGTGTTTCCGTTGTATGGTATTGATAGGTACCTGTCTCCGCTGCGGCTTGGTACAGACAAACCAGGGGGGTTTCCATTACACGTTTCACATCTGGCCTCATCCAAAAGGTTTCCATTGACATCTTTCTCCACTGAACAAAAAAACCCCAGCCCATATTACAATATGCTATTGTTTCATTGTGTTAAATTTGCAGCAAGCACATCCAACATTAAGGACTGTTTGTTAGAAGTATTCTTGCAATTCATACACTAAGCGTGTCATTGCTGACTCACCTAGGATATCGCCTTCTGGGCACTGGCACTTCCCCTCATCATTGAGATCGTGCGGACAGCGAATACACCCAAACCCATCTTTAGTTACCGCCTGTAATGAGAGACAACTTGTTAAGAAAGCATTATCACAAATGGAAAGTGTACAGGGACTGTGAGATACATTATCTACAGTATAATGTGAGATGAACAGCAAATAAAGACATTCCAGGTGAAGCCCACGTACGGGTTTGTCAGTGGGACATTGCTGACAAGTGATGGACGCCCTGTCAATGGTGAGAGTTTGGTGACTAGCGTTGCAAATGCAGCTCAGTCCTGCAAAAAGAGGGAAACCAGTGAAAAGTCAGTGGGAACATTACACACACATTAATACATTAATAGTAATAAAAACAGAGTCTGTCACTCCCACAAGGCTTAGAGGGTGAAGTCACTGTCACCACCTGTCAACGCTGGTCATGATGGTCAACAACTACTCTTATTACACTATAATCAAATTAAGTTTATTGCAATTTTACCATACATCTCTGTGCAAGGAAGAATGATCGAGCATTTCTCTGGGATCAAGGTGCAACATTAATAACACTATATACAAGAACACAAACATTTATACAGCACAAAACAGTCCCTGAGCCTGCTGAACCTGAGATGTGTGAAGTGCAAGATAAAAGAATAAAAAATATTTTAAAAATATTAAAATAATGAAGTTCTGATAACTAGTTGCTATAATTCACTGTAAGAGTAGATGTCACTAAGTAATCCAAGATCAAGTACCAGAGTGAACTGAAAATCCCCAGAGACTCCTGCCTGCCTGTAGAAAACTTCCCTTTTTACTGCTCTACTTCCCTTTTCTCTAGTCTTAACTATTTGCATCAGATAGAAATGTGTAAATGTACTTTGATTCCACTGGTTAACAGATGAGTGAAGGAGAAGTATAAGTGATGTGAAGCGGAATCTTTTCTTCAAAACGTATTCAATCTGGGAGCAGCGTTACTGATTCTGATCTGAATTTGATGTCACTCCTGCTGGACCCCTACACGTCAGTTTGTTTGAGTAGGTCAGAAAATCTTTCTTGCTCTCTCAAAGTCATTACTTTATAATCGTTGTAGTGTACATTTTACTTTGTGGTAAGTAATTACTGATTTGTTGATTGAGAAAGGAAAACAGGTCTCTACTATTGTTAACTATAGTGCTCTTCTCAGAGATGCAACACATATAGAGTGAGCTTAGCCACATGCAGTTGCATTGACCTAGTAAGCAATAATCATTAGTTAAAATATCTTAAAGGTCCCATATTGTAAAAAGTGAGATTTCCATGTCTTTTATATTATAAATCATGTTTAAGTGATAGAAATAATGTTAAACTATCAAAATGCTCAATATACCGAGAAATGCACACAGCCTGTATTCAGAAATTGTGTGTTTGAAACAAGCCGTATTCCCAATATGGGAAAATATTCACATTATATATAATATTATTAAGATTACAATACTGAATTCAGCCACATTGCCCAGACCTTCTGTTGTCTATGGTTGCAGTTATTGACTTAAATCATTATGGATCCAAACACAACACTGTGCAGTCTGTTTTTGTGACATTTCTCATCAACAGTCATGTTGATGAGAGAGGAGGATGGTCTGAAGGATGGATAATAATGCACTATACTCATTTTCAACAGTCTCTTCTGCACTATATTCACTCGTTCACTGTTACCCTGCACTTTATTCAGTTTTAACAGTTTCATCTCCTTGTATTTTTATATCTGGTATATTTTTTTTGTACTTTGCACTGCCAACTTTTTTACTGCCTTTTTACTAACATGTTTTGCACTATGGAACTGTGATGCTGGAAACTTGAATTTCCCTCGGCATCAATAAAGTTATTATCTATCTATCTATCTATCTATCTATCTATCTATCTATCTACTGTATTATTCTATCTACTATATCTATCTATCTATCTATCTATCTATCTAGTTATCTATCTATCTATTTATCTATCTATCTATGTAGCTTCTGAAACAAGGCCTCTGGAAAAGAGGCTAAGTCCCGCGTCATATCTCATGAGGATACTGCACATGCGCAGTAGAATCTGGCCGCAGCTTCAGTTACACTGCACATGCGTAGTACCCCCTCACAAAGACCCGTGTTCCATCCTACTTCTATAGTCCTTGTTCTGAACTAGCCATTAGCACCTAGCCAGCTTCTACCCAGCTCATTGTGGTTTCTTTTGCGTTTTGCATGGCTGACCACCGCACAGTTAAAGCTAATCTGTTTTAGACTAATTGCACTTGTTGTTGGTATAACCTCGTCAGTAGATGAGTTCTTGTGTTTGGGTGTGATGATGATAATAGGTAACAGACCTGTTGGGCTCCGTCGCTGATTAGAACCGCACCTCCTACAAGAAACACTCGAGATATCGAAGAACTCCTCCGCACTACAGTCTGAAGGAGCCTTAAACGGGATGATGAAAGGCTGACAGTGAAGTAGACCTGCGTATATTAACAGTAATAATGTAATAAGAGGCACTTTGTATCTGTTGACGACAGATGGTAGCGTCCCCGTCGCCATGGTAAACAACGGTCAGCCTTTTTTACCCACAATCCTGTTCTTCCAGCGTGGTGACGTTGCGACCAAATTCATGCGTGCATACGTCACAGAAAAAAACAACAACATTGTTGGTTCTGTAAATATGCAAATTAATAAAAGCTAAGAAAATGAGTTAAGAGATATTTGGGAGTTTCTATTTAATTAGAAATAATCATATTTATGTAGAAAAGGCCTTTATTAGAGTAACTTATCGTTTAAAAGGCTGCTCACACTGTTTTACTTTACACTATATACATCCTATATACCACTTTAAAGACTGCAGATATGTACATATTACATTTATTTATTGTACATACTACATGTATTTACTGACGGATTGTATACACTATGTTCACCCATTCACTCTGTATCTTTTATATCTCTATTTATTGTTTTTATAATTTTTGTATACCTTTACCTCTCCTGTGTTTCACTCTGTTTGCTGATGTTGCTGCTTTGAGACCTGAATTTCCCTCCGGGGATTAATAAAGGTTCATCTTATCTTATCTTTAAACTGCCTTTTCATTACACAATGGAAACTCATTTCTGTGGTATGATAGGAATGAAAACAATAAATATAAGATAAGATAAGGTAATATAAGATATTGCTTTATTGGTCCCACAGTGGGGAAATTTGCAGTGTACAGCAGCAAAGGGGATAGTGCAAAAAACAAGATGCATCAGCTAACTCAGTAAAAAAGAGCTAAACAAAGTGTAACAAAATATGAACCATTTAAATAGAAGGAAGTATAAAAATAGGAGCAGTATATACAGAATTGACAATAAACAGACTATTAACAAAATTGCACAAGTGGAAAATTGTTGTACAGTGAGAACGAAATGAAATTCCACCTGAAAATATTGCCCAGTATGAATTACACCTTAGTAGTAATAATGATAATGATATTGCACAGTCGTTATACAGTATAGTGCAGTTATTGTCAGTTTCTGGTGTGTAAGTGTAAGTGGTCTACTGGGAGCAGTGCTGGTTGTGGAGTCTGACAGCTGCAGGAAGGAAGGACCTGAGATAGCGCTCCTTCACACACTTTACAATATAATCACAGTAAATCAAACTTATGCGACTGTGTCAAATTTTGTGTCAAATTTTGAGAGCTTGATTTGGAGAAAGGGAAGAGAGACAGTGTGATAGAGTGATAAAATGCACCACTTTTTGTTTTAAAGCTAAGGCAAAAGCAGCAAAAGTACATTTACATAGAAAATAATACAGATGGTCTTAGTTAAACATAATATGCTTGTTAGTAAATAACCTTTTGGGAAAGGAACATGATCAAACTTGGCTGACTGAAGAAAGATATGTAAGCCAAATGAAACACTGTGTATTTTCTTCTGGGTTGACTTAGATTTCTACAGGATGAGTGCGTCATGAGGGACTTGTGGCAGGAAATGAGAGCCTTGCAGCTGTATCTTATTCACTTCCTTTAGATAATGCTGATATATTTGTGTCGTCCTCAAAGGAGAGTGAACCATGTAAGTAATGAGAACAATTAAGTTCGATTTTAAAATGTAAACATTTAAATTAAATTAAAGGAATTTATCAGAATTTATTAGAAGCCTTACGAAGCCAGTTGGACTTTTTCTATCAATGTGTGTTGACAATTTAGCCATATAGGCTAGTGCTTTTCTGGCTGAGGATTAAGGTCAGTAGCTGGCTGAAGAATTGTAGCTTTTTATGGTGAAGGATTTTGGTCTCTGATTTCTTCTTTTTGCAGAAAATTGTTTTTGCTTGGTCTGAAGGTGACATCATTTTTGGACTGAAGACTGAATTTTGTAGAGGGGGGAAATGCCTTAAAAGATATATGTGATAGGGTGTAATGTAATAGCACAGCGGACAAAAAAAAAAAAAAATGTATGAAAATAGAGATATTGTTGTCACAAACAGGAGACAGTATATTATGTGTCTAGGCCATTAATGCAGTGCTGATTACTGTAGGGATCATCATTAAATGTTGTATAACTTCGATTTCAGCAAGAAACAGGAGTTAATTTATAGAGATGTAGGCTATTATCCTGACAGTAGGATTAAGGTCAGTAGTTGGTTGAAGAATTATGGCTTTTTGTGAAAGATTTTGGTCCCTATCTTTTGTCAGATGGAAGGTTTTTGTTTTGTTTTTTTTGCTCGGTCTGAAGGTTTCATACTTTTTTAGACCAGCCCGTCTGGCACCAACAACCATGCCACGTTCAAAGTCACTTAAATCCCCTTTCTTTCCTATTCTGATGCTCGGTTTGAACTTCAGCAAGTCGTCTTCACCACGTCTAGATGCCTAAATGCATTGAGTTACTGCCATTGATTGGCTGATTAGCTATTTGTGTTAACAAGCAATTGAACAGGTGTGCCTAATAAAGTGGCCGGTGAGTGTATGTACAACAACATGTTGATGCAACTGGGGGAAAAAAGGCCCACCCTCCAGTCCAGCAGGAGGCAGTAATGCGCCTCGAACACAATTCAGAGCCAATGAACGTCAAGCGAGCTGGTTGGTTGGATTGGTGAAGTTTAGGCATGAGGAGAGAGATTGGTTGGGGTTATCAGGGTGAACCAATAAGAGGCAGAGAAGGGTGGGTGATTGTTAATATAGGAAAGTCTCCACAAAGAGCGGGAGGCGGGAGATGAGCTCTTGTTTCAGCATGAGGTCACTAACTGGATAACTTCACACAACAGCACTCGCAAAACACAAAGACTGACAATTATCCATTGCACCCAGCCGTGGTGAGTAGCTTTGTACGTTTCACTGACATGGAAAACTTGTTTTTCTACATTTCCCAGGTTCTCATTTCCCTCTCAGTGCTCCTATGTGCAGCACGTGGTTTGTTTTCTTGCAGCATGTCTCGTGCTAATACCTCAACATACGACTTGTAGTCTTTTGTTTTTCACCATTGTTGTCTTATTTCTTCAGACACCGCCTGGACTGGTGTGGGAAAAATGACCATAATCCTGAAACTGCAAGGCCTGGATGTGAAGGCAGGTACTGAGGACATCCGGAGCTTCTTTGAAGGCATTCACATACCTGATGGAGGAGTGTACATAGTGGGGGGAAGTCTCAGAGAGGCTTTTATTGCATTCAGCAGTGAAAGAGAGGCTCAGCTCGCCATGCGGCTCACTGGGAATCCCCTCAAAGGGTCAAATGTGACTCTACACATAAGCAGCATGGCAGAGCTGGAGCAAAAACTCAAGTCACTGTTAAAGAGGAGAAGAACAGAAGAGAAGGAGAAACCCTCCCCTGTGTTGAAGAGACCTGAGTTATCTCCACAGGAACCACATTCGAATGCATTCCCCAATAAGAGGAAGAAACCCTCCCCCACGACGCAGAAGAGACCTCAGTCATCTCCAGATGCAAATGTGCCACCACTGACTTCATATCCTAATGTGCATAATCCCAATAGTGAAAAGCTGCCACAGCCTCTTAGTCCTGATGTTGCAAATCTGCAACCTTTAAATGCAAGCTCGCTTGATGCAAATACTGCTTTTCTTCTTGGGGTTTGTACTGTTCTTCAAGGTCTCCAGTCGTCCCTTCAAAGTGAAAACAAAGAGGCCGTG
>CAKALG010044629.1:0-19621 GCA_916700815.1 Helicolenus hilgendorfi
TATTCTTGATGTATAATACATAGCAGTGGAGGTTGGGGCACACAGGAACTACACTACTCCTGCTTGCTAATGCTGTCCACATCAAGCATGTAAATGCAGACAGAGTAAGTATGATGATGGCTTTTTATGGCACTAGATATGCTACTAATGCTAAAATCTAAAGAACTTGTGTTTAAACATGTGTTTGTCTGGCCTTAAAATGGTTGCATGTTTACTTGCTTCTCTAGTTAAAGCATGGCTGCTTCATTTGGGTTCCTTATTTGCAAACTTTGGGAGTGGCACTGCACATTGCAGCTGTGTGTTTACATGTGAATACAGTATATGTGTGTGTGTGCATGTTTGTATGCTTTACCTGTACCATCCATGTGTTTCTGTTTGCTTTATTCCCTCTCAGCATCATCCACCAAAGGTCAGTAAATATGAATATTGAAATAGTTATTGATCACTGCAATTAGTTGCCAGAATTTAGATCTGTAAAGAGTGGTGTGTGGCTTGTATTCAGTGTAAGATATGTTATTATTAGTTGCTGAGCATTGGTAGACTCCTGATAAGATTTGTTGTTGTCTTTTAAGATGTTATATCTGAAAGATGTAAGAGTGTTTCTACATTTACTAGAGCTGAATCCTGAACAGATTGCCCTCCTTACGATGAATGTTGTAGAACAACTAGGGCTTTCCTTTCTCAGTCGATAAGTTAACTAATCGGTCGTTTTGGTCTTAGTCGACTACAATTTCTTTAGTAGTTTTTTATGCTTTTTTTCATGCTGCATGACTTATTTCCAAGTAATTTATGAACACATCTCTGGTAAACACAAGATTTAAAGTGGTGCTTTTTTTTTATTCTTTGTGGAGAAACTCAGATTAAATCAATTTATGTTATGGTGCTTTCAAATGGGGTCGTGTTTACCGTGTTCACGAGAAGAGTGAACGCCCCCCTCTTGTGGTATTCACGACCTCGTAAGTGGTAAGTTTCTGAAAGCTCCGAGTTCACGAGTTGTGACGTGTTTGTTGACGTTGTCAGGCATGGCGGAAGTAAATTTTTTGGTGCATAATAACTTAATGTATTGTAATTTTAATCGTATATTGTTTTTTTTGTAATTTTAGAATAGGTTTGAGGAAGGAAAATGTTGATATTCCCAACGCCCTCATCTTTCTCCTCTGTCATTATGCCTTTGCATTTACTGCATTATGTTGCACCCACTTGCTAGTTTTCTAAATTGTTAGCCTCTGTTGCCTCTAGACGCCGACAGTAACGTTAATATTGCCCTTGCTTAACAGCGGTGTTCTCATGACTTAACCACTTGGACGCGGAGCATATCGCGTACACGACTTCCCACGTTGTAAACACGAGCTCACGAGTTTCATTAGAAGGCGCCACTAGTCGACTATGGATTTCTTTGGTCGAGGACGGCCCTAAGAAATACTTTAGTTTCTGTTTTTATGTTAGCATTAGCAAACAGCATGAACCAAACAATGTACATAGGATTGTTCTGTTTGATGTAGCATTAGGATCTTTATCTGTACGTTTCCATTAGCAACCATTTGCATCTCAGTGCTCTTTAACAAAACTCCTGCAATCCAAGTGAAAGTATTTTTCAGATTGCTGTTTCTAGGGAACCGGATTATCTTGGCTGTGGACCAACAGTCTTCTTGTGCCAAGGTTAAGCCGAAACTTTAACCCACTCATCAGCGTCACAGATTAGTTCGTGTCGGTGTCCGCTTTTGCCCAATGGATCTTCTGTTTCCTCGAAGAGCTTCATGTGGCCAAACCTCCACTTACACATCAGAGATTACATTTCCATTTAGGACTATTTGAATGCACTTTGTCTTTGGTTTTCAATGTTTACAATGTGATTATTTTAGATTCATAATAACCTTAATCTTTCATTCAAAACCACAGCAGCGCATCTGTTCATACATGTGCAGTTCATTATTTGTGCACTTGTACATAGACTGTGGTTAACGCCACATCTCTAACATCTAACTAAAAGTGACAACCAGCCGGTGCTCCAGGGCTGACAAGGTTAGATAACCCCGCACAAACAGGCACACACTGCCTCCCCTTAGGGGTCATTTCCTCGCAGCCTGTGCTCCCGTTGGAGGTGTCCAGTGTGAGTCCTTAGGTTTCGCCCTGCTGTCTCATGTGTCACAGCATGTTGTCACATATAGAGGCAGTGATGCATTATTGAAGTTGTCTGCAGGTTACTTAGGCGCTGTACATTAGGTGAACATGAGTGCAATTACCCATACATGAATGCACATGTACAAGAGGCTTAATTGCCCTGCATAGGTAATGACTGATAATAATGTACATGTGCCAGTTTGATGTTGTTCTGGAGGGATTTATTCACAGTAACTCAATCAAACTGATTTAAATCAACATAATAATAGCTAGTTTAGTTAAAATAACTCTGGGAAGTTAATCTAGGGGCACTTTCACAAGCCATAGTCCGTTTGGTTAGTCCGAATCAGAGTGAAATTGATACTTTTGGTTCGTTTTCTATTTAGTCTGGTTCAGTTTCACAGTGCATAAATGAAAGCAGACCCAGTAAAAAAAATTAATGCTGAGGGGTGTGTACAAAGGAGCGAATTTATATTTTTCTGCCACTTCTATGCAGGGAATCGCATACTTTGATATATTGTTCATTGTTTATCTCAAATGACTTTAAAAACATCACTATTTTTTGGACTTTGTTTAGCATATTCTGCATGTTCTTTCGGCCCAGATGTCAAGCAGACATTGGATTTATGCAGAAGTCCACTCATGTTAACCTGTCGTTTACCTGTGTCAATCTTAACAAAGGCCTGCACAGGCAGTCTGCCATTTGGTTCGTTTGGAAACGGTCCGAGACAACCTCTCACAAGTGGCCAGACTACGATTACTGCGTTCACATCCGCCCAAACAAACCGCACCAGATTAAAACAGACTAAATGTTGGCTTGTTAAAGTGCCCTAAGAGGCAGTCTTCCTTGATCATACATAAAGTGACCACTGATAATAAAAGGAGGAATGGTCCTCTGCAGCACTGTGCGCTTAGGGCCTCTAACCAGCTTTCCTTTGTGTATGAATGGGCGTCTATATGGGGAAAGGCTCACGCTGCAGCAGTGGCTAATTCCTGCTAATCCCATCGTGTCTCCTACCACTTAGAGATGGTTTCCAATGGCAGCCCTGGAGCCGGGGAATTGCTAGTGAGATTAGCTGGCGTTAGCTCCTCCTCTGTGGTTTACGCTCACAGTCAGGCCAGGACGGCCCAACACTGCTTCCTTCCATGCTAACCTTTTGCACAGAAATGGATTAACTATTTTTTCAAAAATGTTTCAAGTCTCATTGAGAGAATAATGTAAGTTTGTTTCAATTTATTCTGCTGTTGTTATCGTTTTCTTTGGATTAAGTTTTTAATGCAGAGCTGTGAGGGCAGCAACAGGCTTCCTTATCTTGACGGGTTTATGAGCTGTGTGTTTGTGTAGGATTTAGTGATGCTTTCCTTTTCATGATAAGCTTATGTCTCTGACTAACTTTCCTTTTCACTATTACACTATATTCACTATTTCACTTTTTGTATTTAGATTCTAAAGAAAGGTAATAAATGTGTTTTTGAGAAAAAAATTCCCCACACTTATTAACCATTGGTCGGTAGTTAATAGCTTCTGTGTTCCTATATGTACTTGTATACCAGTTCATTAAGTCTCCTTCAGCTGAGCTCTTGTGGGTCAATAAGCACATCAGCCTGTGTGCATACTTTAGGTTCTCTACCAGCGTCCACCTTCCTCTTTACTAACAGTGACCCATGTGCTTTTCTTTCACAGGAGAACTCTCCAGAAGATGTTTCCACAATCAGGGAAATCGATTGTCTTTGACAACTTTCCAGATCCCACTGACGCCTGGGACATCATCGAGACAATCGGGAAAGGGACCTACGGAAAGGTCTACAAAGTGCTCAACAAACTCGATGGAAGTAAGGCGGCTGTAAAGATACTGGATCCCATCCATGTAAGTTGACTCTCTTCTCTGGTGCATGAATGTATTTACATTTAAATGACTTGTGTCATTCCATTTGCATAGTCCAAAGTTCACGTGTTACAGTTTTCGATAACGTCTCACTCTCTGCCATGTACGTGTTGTAGTCAGTGCTTGTTAAAGCAGCTATAAGCTTGTGGTGTGTTTGTTTACGCCTTTGGTGGAGTAACCCGACGAGTTACTGTCTTGTGGCCTTATATCTGTCACATTTATAGCATCTGTATATTAGAGATGTACACAGAAACCAACACAGATTAGATCTGGGCCACCATTATTTCCTCTTGCTGTTTGTTAACTTCATGGTTTGCTTTACAGTCAGTATTTTTCTCTGGCATTTCCAGAACATATGATGTATGTGTTCTCAGGTTTAGGTTTGTGTTTGTGAGATGGTTACTTTTTATTATGCCTCTGAGCCGTGGCCAGAGGCATTATGTTTCCGGGTTGTCCGCCTGGAGGTAATTTCCTCAAATTTCATTTGGCACAAACGCCCACTTGGACTCGAGGATGAACTGATGAGAATTTGGTGGTCAAAGGTCAAGGTGACCTCACAAAACACCCTTTTGGCCATAACTCAAGATTCATAAATTATGACAATTTCACACAAATGTCTAACAGGATAAAATGATGATGTGATGACATTTTGGACAGACATGGATGTAAACTGCAACTTGACTACTTGGCCTGAGGCGGTAATTCTAGTTTTTCATCACTTGGCTCCAGTCGACTCCACAACAAGACACAACGATAATATGTGCTGCTGACCGTCTCACAAGAGTTTGTTTGTGGACTACATTTTTTGAAGCCTTGAGTTCGGAATTTTGGCCATCTCCATCTTGGTTTTTAGCAACCAGAAGTGACACAAGAGGCTGGAGCTAAGTACAACCAAACGCTGAATAGTTAACAATGAAAGAGCTAGATTTGAAGCTCATCCTTCCAGAAAGGATGCAACCCTGTTATTGAGGAATTCAATAGGTGGAATAGGTGTAAAAAAAAGATGTGGAAAGTGTGTTTGCAGATCTCTGGTAGATCTGAAACATCATCAGCACAGTGACTGACCCATTAGCTCAGCTCTTCACATGCTTAACATCATGCTGCTCTGCTTTATTCTCTGCACAGGACATTTAGAAAAAGGAGTTTTCTTCCATCACATCCATTATCTCAGCAAATTGCTTCTGATGAAGTGTTCATCATCAGTTGGATGTATCTTGGCAGTTACTGATTATTTTGCCTGTGCAGGGTTTTTTAGCATTGAGCCAAAACACATTTGGCACCGATGCAGAAGTGTGTGAAGGCCTAAAGCAAGAACATTTTGACACAGAGCAGAGACACATGATGTTACTACTGGCTGCGTGGGTCTGATCTGTGCTGTAAAGCAGAGATCCTTCTCATGTTATGGTGTCATTGTAACTCCTCTGTTTATTTTGAAGCTACAGTGAACTGTATGGCTTATTTAGCAGCTCTAATGAGCAGGCCATTTTCTATTAAACCCAGCCTTCATGCTAATAAAAGTCTCATTAGTTTTTTTATGAATTTGTTACTCTTTCTCATTATTGAGAAATGATTATCTGCAGACCACTCGCCTGTGAGCGCCATCATTACCATCGTTTTAATCACTGGGTTGATTATTTCATGTGTAGACGTATTACACACAGAAGTACAGCTATATTGAAAGGTCCCCTCATTTGCTACAGTATGCTTGGTTTCAGGTTGAGATATTCATGAAGCATTTCAGAAGAATATTGGGATTTTTATACCTCTGCAACAGCCGTAGCCAGAGGCATTATGTTTTCGGGTTGTCCGTCCGTCGTCGTCCGTCCGTCCCAATCTTGTGAACGTGATATCTCAAGAATGCCAGGGGAAAACTTCTTCAAATTTGGCACAAATGTCCACTTGGACCTAAGGATGAACTGATCAGAATTTGGTGGTCATAGGTCAAAGGTCACTGTGACCCCACAAAATACGTTTTTGGCCATAACCTAAGAATTCATATGCAAAGTATGACAATTTCAAACAAATGTCTAATAGGATAAAACGATGAAATGAGGACATTTTGGACAGACATCGATGTAAACTCCAGCTTGGCTGCAACTTGGCTAAGTATTTTTGGTTCAACTACTGTATAAACAGTAGATTAGTGGTTCCCAACCTGGGGTCTGGATCCCATGAAGGGGTCACTCTTAAATCTGAGAGAGAATCAAACCATATTTCTTTTACACAAAAGAATTTATATCTGACTTTTCTCAAACAAGTAATTTTTTCTTGTGAAATACTGGATAGCCTTTTATGGTGTCAACAAAACAATTTGAGGGGGGAATATCACCTTGGTTGAACTTCTTATGACTTAAAACTTGAACGTGATGAGAGGTGACATGTAGACATTGCTTTGTTTTAAGATGTTTGGAGTGGAAACCACAGCAGTAGAGTACTGTAAATACTGCCACTGTGCAGATGTGTCTATTGTGTCATATTATTTTTACTTGACTCTTACAAATAAGTAAGTCTGTCAATGTCAACATACTGTATAATACAGCTCCTATAGTCATCGCAGGATGAGATGCACACACATAAAACACTGAATAATTTGTGTCTGTGGTGGTGAACATAGTTTTGTATATGTTTAAATATGCACCAGCATGATTTCTATGTAAAATACCCCTCCTCTTGTTAGCCTTGATTACACAGTATGGCTACAACATACAGTAGAAGAGTATACCATCATTGCTGTAATTATGATGTCCTGGATTTGCCCTTTTCACCCACATTAAAACTCCACAGTCAGTGATGGAGACTTAATAGATTGTTCTTGTGAGCAGCAACAGTGCTAAAGAGTGCTAAAGCAGCTTATACGTTTTCTTGGCGAGCGTTAGACGAGAAGATTGATACCTCTGTTAGTACAGGCAGTAGTATCAGTCTTCTCATCTAACTCTTGCCAAGAACTAAACTAAAACTGTTTCTTTAATCTAGAAAGCTGGTGTCCCCACCATTAGATCTCTTGCCTCTGTCGTTCTTTTGATATCTTTTGGCATCACAAAATGGAAACATGGTTGGTAAAAATGTGCCTGATAATAAATAATATGATATAAACATGACTTTATAGTCATTATATAGACATAGACTCTATATACACTATATAGATTACGGTCTAAACCTGCCCTATATGAAAAGCATCTCGAGATAACTTCTCTTATGATTTGACGCTGTTTAAAAATAAGTTGAGTTATAGGTGAAAAATATGTCTTTTAATGATATTTGTGCATCTTTTTCAGGATATTGATGAGGAGATTGAAGCAGAGTACAACATCCTCAAAGCTCTGTCTGACCACACCAATGTCGTCAAATTCCACGGGATGTACTACAAGAAGGATGTGAAATGTGGAGACCAGTTGTGGCTCGTGCTGGAGGTAAGAACGCATCTTATATTTGAATAAAAAAAGCCACTATATGTTTGCCACAACCCAAATATTTGAATGAGACCTGAAGCAGCATTCACCTGTTCACTGTGGCTGAACCGTGCAGACAAAGAGTGCAGATTAAATGTCTGGCTGTACATCACACAGCATGTCTCGCCAGGTATATGCAGCGATCTCCAAGTATGGTCAGGGATTACGTCACAGTTTTAGCCAACCTGGGCAGTCTAGGAGTTTACTTATAGGCCACCTGGGGGATTTGGTCGCAAGCCAACAACATGTATGTGTTAGGAGTGATGTTGGTTAGCTCGTGTGACGTGGGCTCCCTGCTGAGAGCAGCAGAGCAGGGATTTCTGTTTACAGGGCTGTCGCAGTGTATTAGTTTATACACCTGCTGTAGCAGGTTGGAGCACAGACACAAATGTCTCCTGTAGCTGTTTTCTGTTGTTTGGATGTTGGGCAGACTATGCTGAAATGGTGGAAATTCAACGTTTTTTGAGGTTGTTGGTGAGCTTATACGTAAACTGCTTCATTAAAGCGATAGTTTGGGTGTTTTGAAGTGAGGTTGTATGAGGTACTTATCCATAGTCAGTGTATTACCTACAGTAAATGCCCCCAGTTTGGAGAAGCAGACAGCACAGAAGCAAAGCAATGTAGTGCTGTAGACAGGGCAGCAACAAAACGTATGTTAGCCACCTAAAAGAAAGGCCCATCTAAAAAAATCATATCAGTTTAAGTGTACACTATATTTAGAATGTTTTTCGGCGGTTTATCTTGCCGTGAAACAGCTATAGTCTATAGAGTCTATGTTTCCGATAGGGAAATTAAGCCATTATTTATGCTCTCCCCAAAGCAACTAGACTCCATTGGAAAAAATTGTATTTTTACCTCGCAGAACACGGGGGTTGCTGGTCTACCGCTGCCCCAATCGGTTAGTTTGTTTGTATTATTGTGTCTTTGGTTTGTTTGGATTCACCAAAGTCACACAATAACACATCGAGGCAGCGGTAGACCAGCATACCCCCTGTGTTCTAGGAAGTAAAATTACATGTTTTTTCAATGGAGTCTGGTGGCTTTGGTGAGAGCATAGATGGATACAATAGCTTCAGTTCCCCATCGGAAAGGGCTGTCTGACGTCAAGGTAAACTTAAGGTAAACCGCTGAAAATATTCTAAATATAGCATACACTTAAACTGATATTGATTTTTTAGATGAGCCTTTCTTTTAGGTGTCTAAAATATGTTATGTTGCTGCCCCCGTCCACAGCAGTACATTGCTTTGCTTCCATGTGGTAACTATGTTTGTTTCTCAAAACTGGGGGCGTGCCGACCGCCGTCTACTGTAGGTAATACACTGATGAGTATAAGTACCTCATACTGTACAACCCCACTTCAAAACACCCGAGCTATTCCTTTAAAGGGACTATGATGAATTGGTGACTGATTACAAAACAGCCTGATTTTGAACAACATTACAGCACTTGACTTTGAGACTTGAGCTTTCTTGCACCTGCTGATGTACAAGAAAGGCTGGATGCAGGTATGAATTTGTGATCGTTCAAGGGGACCTTGCTGCTGCTGCTTTCTGTACATCTAAAAAAGCCTCCAGCTCCCCAGTTCTCCGTCTTTCATATTTCATCGCCCGTTGTAGCCTTTTTTCAAATGTCAACCTCCAGAAAAACATGTAATGGAGGTCAACCTCAGAGGAGGGAAAGTGTTTGCGGGGCTCAATACGGTGGCGAATGTGGGTTTTCTTTGCCTTTTTGACTTTCTGACCATGTAATTTGTGTTCCTGCTTTGATAGAGAGCAGAACAAACCTGGAGACGTCTGGTAAACATGGTCAGCAATCTTGAGGAGGGTTGATAAGAAAGAATGCTGGTAAAGTGTCACAGCTATGGTGCTAAAGGTCTGTGAAGCAGTGTTTCTGAAGAACGTAACGTTGCATTTTTAGTCAGGCTATTGTCGTGGCTCTAGGGTCGGTTGATCCATCACTGAAATATCTCAAAATCCATTAGTCTTAACAGCTATTGCCATGACATGTTGTACATATAATCATAGTCTCTAAAGGATGAATCCCAATAACTGTGGTGATCCTCTGACTTTTCCTTTAGTGCCGCCATGAGATTGGCATTTTAGGTTTTGAGTTAAATGTCTCAACAACTATTGCCATGAAGATGCAGATACTGTATCCATGGTGCCTAGAGGACGAATCCTACAGACTTTGTTGATCTCCTGACTTTTTTCTGACACCACCAGCAACCTGTAATGTTTTGAATCAAAGGAAAATGTCTTGACAACTATTATAAGAATTCACGTCTCACACAGGATACATTGAGAACCTTTGTGATTTGACTTTCCTCTCATCATCAGTACAAAACTTTCCCTGTAACTACTTTGGTTTATGACAATGTACTATCTTTAAATCTAATGACATTCCCTTCAGCCCCATTACTTACCAAATGTTAGCATGTTAACACACCAAACCACATGGTGAACATTAGCTGATAAAATTTAGCATGTATGTGTAGCGTGCAGACTTGGCGTTCAGTCTGTTTTTGTTTCGCTCTGCTATTCGGCACATGCGGGTGATGCCGTTGTAAATTGAAGCGTATCCACAGATATATCCAATTTCAGTTAAACAATGTTGGCATACAGTTTGACACAAATCGTTGTCCATAGAGGTTGATTAACTTGGCTAACGACAACATCTAGGGCACTGCCAAAACTTTCCAGGTAACTCGCCAGGAGTGTTAGATATCCGACAGGTGTTTGGGTCACAGAGCGTACCGAAAGGATGTTTTGGACCAAACGTTCTGTGCCGAACGGTTCAATACAATTACATGTATTGTTACACCCCTAGTATGGCTCAAAGAACAGCAATCCCTAAGTATTGCATTTGAATTAGCACCACTGCTTTGGGTATTGAAAGCATGTTTTCTTTTGTGGAGTAGAATAAATAAAGAAAATAAATCCCCACCAACTGTGTTCCACATTATGCTGTTCTTTCTTCCATTATCAGGTACAGCAGCGCTAGAACACAGTGTCCATATTTCTGTAATCCAAGCTCAGTGGGCTTCGCATCAACAGCAGCAGTGTTACGCTAACCCAGTAGATAGTTTTCACCTCTGCAGCTTGTGTTTCTTTCCCTTTTCATCGCCGTCCTTCCTCCTGACCTTTGCAGAGGACCCTGCAATGCTCGGATATCAAGTACAATCTAAGATGCTGAATAATCATTATAGGAAAACAAAGACCTTTATCTGGTAACATAGTCGTTATTTTTTCACTGTAGTGATTGTTAGTTTTGTATCATGTTGTTTTGATCTTGTTTCTTTGAGTAAAAATACAAATCTGGTGTTCACTCGGCTTTGCTACTTTGTTTACTCCCTGTTTTCCTCTGTGGTTTGCATTTCCATTTTCTAAAATTTCCCTTGCAAAAATCTGCAGCCAGCAGTCCAAATCTGGTGGCTAATCCTGAGGCTGAAATCACTGCCTGACAGTTTAGCAAGTGGCTGTGTGTGTGTGCGTGTGTGCTCTGAAGTAGATGCACGTGGGGTTTAAGCAGTGAAGAGACAGGAAAGCAGGCAGTGAGGTGGTCATTCACCATGGTTACTGTCCTCTCCTTTCTAAACTGTAATTTTCCATCCTTTAGCTCTGCCGAGAGGAGCCTTTCTCTGCCCCGCACTGACGGCAGACCGCTCATTATGAACAGAATACATACAAATTGCATCCTTTGCTTTGTTAGCCCCTCATTGGGGTCTGCGAGCTTTTGGCTTTGCCTCTGTAGTGTAGCTCCTTTATGATAGCGGATGTGGGCAGAGATGAGCAAGCTTTCATGTATGACGGCCTAATTCTGCTCCCCGAGAGCTCAAACGTACTTCAAAGATAGCAATGATGGAGCGACTTTTATTCTCTAATTGGAAATAAAAACCTTATTTGGATGTGCATTTCATTTGCCCTGTTAAAGGAAGGCCAATGATTAGTGCAACCTTTAAAAGCTCTTCTTAAAGATGCATCTCATCTTTTAATATGCACAAATAAATAATGCTAACTTTAAATTGCATTACTCTGTGCCTTAGGGATGTCACGATACCAGAAAGAGAGTTTCAGTTTCTCTGCAGAGATAGAAGCACTTGTCAAACTGTCTCTGCAGCACTACATTAAACATGCCTTTATAGTAGAGTGGCTGAAAAGAATCGTTCCTGCATAACAAGCCATACGACAGCAGGCCCAGAGTTTGTCAAATGACACTTAAGAATTTGATGAGTGGAGCATTAGCATTTGGGAACTGGTCAATACTGGGAAACAGGGTCTGAAATTAACTTTCTTCACGTCCTGCCACTGTGGCAGGCAAGTATTATTTTTTTTGTCTACCACTTAGAAACTGCCACTTTTGAAATGTCTGCGCTAAATGAAAGAATAACATTTTAGATCTGATGTCATTCAATGTTCGATATATTTTACACAATAAACATTATATGCATGTTAAATTACAGTGTTCGAATTACAACGTGGCTTCTGGAGAAGCCCTGTTTATCTGGGGTGGGATGGTACTGTACACAGTACTATACTTTACTTTGCTATTGTCATCTATAGTGGTTGTTTGCATAAAAACACACAATTAAAATTAAAAGCATGTGAAGAAAGAGTGAAGATACTGGCATCGTATGAAACTAGAAAACCTAACGAATCCATTGGTACCAACCATGTCATACTAGCTTGTCGGGAAGAAGGTTAAATAACACTCCAAACTTACGCTAAATTTTGGCGAGGGAAAAACAGTCTTGACCATTTTCCAATGGTCCCCTTGACTTCTGACCTCAAGATATGTGAATGAAAATGGTTCTATGGGTACCCACGAGTCTCCCCTTTACAAACATGCCCACTTTATGATAATCACATGCAGTTTGGGGCAAATCATAGTCAAGTCAACACACTGACACACTGACAGCTGTTGTTGCCTGTTGGGCTGCAGTTTTCCATGTTATGATTTGAGCATATTTTCTATGCTAAATGCAGTACCTGTGAGGGTTTCTGGACAGTATTTGTCGTTGTTCTGTGTTAATTACACACATTAATTGATTTCCAATAATAAATATATACATACATATGCATAAAGTAGCATATTTGCCCCCTCCCATGTTGATAAGAGTATTATAATACTTGACAAATCTCTCTTTAAGGTACATTTTGAACAGATAAAAAATGAAGATTAATAGTGATTAATCATGGACAATCATGCGATTAATCGTGATAAAACATTGTAATCGATTGACAGCCACAAAAAAACATAGTGAGAAAATCTTTTGGCCATGTCGTCCAGCCCTATTTCAGCATGACAGTAGAGTGAAGCACAAAGCCAAGATAACACTGGACAAGGGCCTGAATTTCCTCGAGTAGTCCAGCCAACAGGAGGATGATCTGAAAGGTGAACTGGAAGAAACCCAAATATGCAAAGCTGGTAGAGTCAAACCAGGGAATACATCAGAATATTATCATTCTCATTTGGTGCTTCTGGATGGAATGAATAAAGATTATTGTTGTTTTAATTTAAATCTCCATCTAAACAAACCAGAGACATTGATTTTATTTTATTTTTTTACTCATTTGTTCGTCCTCTCTCATTGTACCACATTGCTTTGTTGGCGGACACCTTCTGAAAGTCAAAAATAAACCACCTCAGCCTTCGTTTAGCCCCATTAGTGTCCGTCCTGTCTCGTCCTGCCCTCGTGCCCCAACCTCTACACTCATTAATTGACAATGACGTGTAAAATGTTATTCCTTGTTTGGACTTTTGAGTAAACGGTGCCAGAAAGAAGACACCTCTGCTATTGTGCCCGTGTAAACGATAAGCCCGCAGTAACAATAGGAGTGTTTTTCTCTGGAGACGATCCAGCGTGTAACACACACGAGTATTCAGACATGATGCAACTGCATGCGTCCAATAATCTGGCAGTAAATAAGAAACACAATATAGGTTTATGTTTGCATGGGATGTAAACATCAAAGATAGTTGACTAAAAAGTCAGCACCTGCGTGTTTAAACGGCCGCTGTGGTTTCTCCTCAGTGAGTCAGGGGGCAGCCCGGGTTTGTTTCATCTTTACATTTGTTTCATCCACTTCTTTTACACGTCTTTGATCGACTAGTTTCATTTACATGACTAAACAAGCACCTGACCTCATTTGTAATGGAGAATACCCCACTCAGTATTCAGTGTATTCAGTTTTTTCTTTGAAAATCGATAGTCCTGTGGAAACTCCTGTGGAAGATGCCAAACATGGATCTTTACAGACCTTTTCTATTTACAGTTTCTCCTCAGATTTTAAGCAACTCTGTGGTGGAAAATGCTAATTGGGCATCTAATTCTAATTAGATGCCTAATTCAGCTCTAATTCAGCTCTATTAATCATTTTTAGCAATAATAGAGTTATTAGTCTAATTGACCTTTTGCTAAGTCCCACCCCTTGAACGCAGATTGACCAATCATAGCGCAGCATTGGCTAGCTCTGACCAGGGTCTTACAACTATCCGGCTCTGCTTCATAGACTCTCATGCAATTGTTTCAGATTTTCTTAATTTTCAGGCTAGTTTTGAGGATTTGGATTGGTTAGAAGGAGATATATGTTTCTAAAACATTGCATTTCTACGTAAAAAACTGTGGAGCTAACATTAGCAGAGTATGTTAGTTAGCACTTCTATGCCAAGTTCGCTACTGAAGGTATACTGAATGCTGCTTTTGCTTTTTAACAGTGAATAAATACCTACCCGGCTTTACAGGAACAGTGTTGCCACTTAATTTCATTGTCGGTCTCGATCACCATCATGGTGGCTCACTTTAGGCCGGCTTTACGTCTGGTTTAAACTGTACAGGATTTAAATCAAACCCGGTCTGAAGTTTCCTATATCGTTTCCACTCTGCAGAGGTTTTGAGTCGACACCACATCTGAAATAATTAATGTTCATGTCGAGCATCAGTTTCTGGAAGTGGGCACTGTGGCTAAGGTGAGAGCACTAACGTTTAGCTCTGCTAAATCTAGGGCAGCGGACCTCATTAATATGGATTTGACTGTCTGCCTCGTGTAATTTAATGATGGCAGGTGATATGGCAGCTGTGATTTGGACTGACGTCAGGCGCGGCTCGTTGTCAGAGCGCTGTGCTGTCTGCGAAAAGCCTCGATGGTATTCTCTGCTTAGCTGCAGTTTGTTTGCACGTCTGATAGCAGCGAGAGGGAGTGATTAAGCTCCCCATGTGGCAGCTGAGATACATGCCATCCATCCTGCAGCAGCTCTCTGGGCTCATGATGGATAGGTACGTAGATTGATAGACAGCTAGAAAACAGATACAAGGCAGGGCGTTGAGAACTAATGCCATTGCTTAGTCAAGGTCAAAGACTTGCTTCACTCTCAGCATCTAGTGCATGGGGGGATTACTGAATGGGTCTACTGGACACAGGCCCAGGGGCCCAAGTGCTCATAGGGCCCCTGGGCCTGAGTTTCTGTTAGAAGTGACCGTTAACATTTCTTGGAAAGTCAATCAAAAGACTGCAAAAAGACACAAAGTGACACACAACTACTACAAAGAGACACAAAATTACCACAAAGAGACACAAAACTACTACAAACAAATGCAAAATGCCCACAAAGAGACGCAAAACGGCCACAAAGAGACGCAAAACCACCACAAAGAGACACAAAATGACCACAAAGAGACGCAAAATGACCACAAAGAGACGCAAAACAACCACAAAGAGACACAAAACTACTACAAAGAGATGCACAATGACCAAAAAGAGACACAAAACTACTACATAGAAACGCAAAACGCCTACAAAGAGACGCAAAACGACCACAAAGAGACACAAAATTAGGCATTGTTTGTCTGGATGTGTTGCTATAATGTAGGTTTACATGTTTGTGTCCAGAGGCGCCTCATATTATAAATCTAGTATTGAATATTTTAGTATTTTCTGACGTTCCAACATTTATAACAGAATCTAAAATAACCAGAGATGAAATTATTGATATAATCGTTTACATGATTTGTTAAGCAAAAATGCCATTTCACACACATTTTTGCTAATTCCAGCTACACAAATGTGAGGATTTTCTGTTTTTATCTGTTTTATATCATTGTAGATTAAGTCTTTTATATTTTTAATGTACCGTTGTTTGAACAAAACAAGCAATTTGAGGATGTCACATTGGGCTCTGAGAAATTGTGGCAGAGATTTTTCCACTATTTTTTGACAATTTATAGATTAAACAATGAATCAGTTGATTGAAAAAAGAATCAATAGAATAATCAGTAATGACAGTAACATGTATTTGCATCCCTAAAATCAACCAAATGTAGTGTTTTGTTCTATTTTAAAAAGGGTTCACTGTATGTTGTAAGTGGAAGAAGCAATTTAATAGCTTCCTGCGGTTAGCTCAATTAGCTGCAGTGAGTAGCACAGAAACACTTTGGTAAAATACGTGCAAAGGCAATCAAGCCCTGTGGGTGGAAGTATAATGAAACAACAAAATGGGTCCCTATCTGGAGATTTGGGCACACAGCCGCAGATATTATGTCTGTGTTATGATGCTACTATTGTGCCAGTCAGCACTTTTTTTCTTAGGGTTGCAAGGGAAGATATTCGTAGAGTAATAATACATCATTTTCGTGTCTAAAAAAAATCCTATAGTTGTGTGTATATAAGTTATTTATTAGTAACCTTTTCCAATGCGTGCTGCACAATCTCTTTAGTGCGATCGCTGCAGGGGACTGATTCTTATCCTAAATAAGCACACACCACTGCATGTCTATTGCCTAATTACGCTTTCGCTTTTACAAGTGCGGGGAAATTAGTGTAATTATGCAAGAACAAGTGTTTAATACATACAAAGATATGATGGAAATTTCCTGTTTGACACAAAATGTTTTGCATGCGGCTACGTAGGACTAAAGATGTGAGTTGAAATGCAAAAATATTCACAAGTCATAACAAAATGTAAAAAGAGGCGTTTGTATGTTTAACGCATCTGTAGATGATATCTTTCACCGCCCAGAGGTCTGTGTTTACAAACAGTGTTCATATGCAGAATCTACCATTTCTGTTCACTAGCAGCCCCCGAGCACTGTGATTGACATCTTGGGGCTTTTTATTTGCCGTGTACCTCTGGCATCTCCCAAAGAAAGGCCCAAATTAAGGGTTATTATTGTTGCCAAGGCAACCTACTGGGTAATTTTCTGCAATTTTCCAAGAGGGATTGCTATTGACGGGGGGAGTCCATATATCTAGATGCAAGAAAACACATATAAACACATGTTTTTTGAGAAGGAGAAAGTGCCCATGCTGATTTTAATCTTGTTTCCAGTGTGAAATGCTGTCCTATAAATGGTGTGTAATTTCTAATATAAATGTTGGCATTGTCTGAAAACATAAAGAGGATGTACTTTTGATTTGTGCATGTTTAATATTTACCCTGCTTAGTCATCACAGCGTAGATAAAACCCTGCACACAAAATGTACATTCTCCTTGTGGGCTCGCTAAGCTGCCTCAAAGAGATAAGCCGCTAAAGATTGACAGAATTACTCCCAGCCTCTCTTTTCTCACTGTGAAATCTTGTGATCGAAACTTCTTCATCCTCCGCTGTGAAATCCTGAATATCTCAGATGCCCCACATTTCATCATATTGTATAAGCTCAGCTATAAGCGCTGACTCATATTGACTTTATTCTCATTATTCTCCTTTTCTTTGTCGGTTTTTTTTTCAGCTCTGCAATGGTGGCTCTGTGACAGATCTGGCTAAAGGCATGCTGAAGAGAGGAGACCGAATGGATGAAGCTATTATTGCCTACATCTTGCACGAGGCCCTCATGGTAAGTCTGGCCTTTTGAATGTGCACGAGGGGAAGACAATGATGTACTGTAGAGCTCAATAGAACAACCTCCCACTGAATACACTGCTTCAATGAAAAGAGCTTAAACGGGATAATTTTGCAGGCAGGTGCTTGTCAGAAAAAGCTGTTAACCTCTTTTCTTTTCACAGGGCCTCCAGCACCTGCACATCAATAAAACCATCCACCGTGACGTCAAAGGCAATAACATCCTGTTGACGACGCATGGAGGGGTCAAACTTGTTGATTTTGGTAGGTAATGTGTTTCTCTTTGCAAGCTTTAACACTCGGGATGTCACAAGAACTGATACTTCGGTACCAAGTCGATGCCAAAATTCTGAAAACGTGGCAATACTTGTTTCTCTACAGTACTGCAGTACCGTCAAGGCTCGATACTAACGTCGTCACATCGTACAGGGAACGATAGAAAATGTGTTTGGGATGCAGTAAACTCACTATCAACACCTCCAAAGGACGCATCCTTTTTTTGTCCTGATAATGCTACATTGTGAGCAACAAATCTGTGTTTAAATTTGCAGGACGAGAGCTAGTTAACATTAGCTGTAAGCAGAACAGTCCTTTACGGAGCTAACAGCTAACGAGAGGTGCCATTGGTTTACATCATGATGTGTTCAGGCTCCATTAAGTAAAAATGAGCCCGAGGGTCAATTCTGACGTTTTCATGATGTGTTCAAATGTCATCTTGTAAAATGTGTTTTTTGGTGAGAAACTTGAATCAGCCTCTCACGTGTGCCAAGCGCGTTGGAGAGCTACGCTGGCCGATGCAAAAAACGCGAATGGCCCTCTCTAGAGCCATTTGGAGCAGAGCCAGTTCGTAGAGTGTGTGTGTACGTGGGAAGTGAGTGGTGAAGCAAGAGAGAGAGAACACTGTCGACTCCGGCCCAAGCAGGAAAAGTTAACAGTGTTCGGTTTGTCCGTTCTGGGCTACTGTAGAAACATGGCGGTGCAACATGGCGGACTCCTTGAAGAGAACCTGCTCCGTATGTAGATATAAACGGCTCATTCTAAGCTAACGAAAACACAACTATTCTTATTATCAAGTGATTATACACTAAAGAAAACGTACTTATTAATATTATATCCCATTTCTGCCAATATATCCCCCTAAATGCTACACACTGGTTCTTCAACACCGTGTCGTTTTTGTACTATCCTCCTCTAATCAGTGAAAATCATGTTATGGCTCTATTTAACAGAAGAGGGTCAAATCCATTACCGTCAGCCGCTTGCCAAATATATTGTACCACTAATTAGTTTCCTTGAGAGGTTGGAATACGTTTACACAACCCGACAAGGTGGCAGACGATTACACTTTTCCATTACAGCCCATCTTTCACATATTCCGGCAGACAGCAGCGGACGTTGTTGCTATTCACTGTGTGTTTGCACTGATTTGCTTTTGGGTTTTCTTAACCAAATGAGGCGCTCAGAGCAGCCGAAGTTCTTGGATTGAAGGCTCACGATAGGCAAAGTGATTCTGACTACTTCCAGGGGATGACTCACCCCTGTTTTCTTCACGGGCTGAAAAACCAGCTGCCTGTTTTCATTACAAATAAAATCCCCACTCAACATGTGTGTAGCTTTGCATTTAGTCTGCTAATTGTGGGCTTCTCTTAAAAGCCTTTTTCTTACCATGAAGCACAAAGTGCACAGCTCTTATATAAGGAGGAGGAGGAGGGGTGGTATTAATGGAATCACTTAATATGTGAATGTGAAGTAGTTAATATGGAGCAGGGCCTTCTTCAGAGCAGCTTCTTCCTCCTCACAAGGCTGGCACAGATCCTGTTTATTTATGCATTAATCATCTGTTTATTGCACCAATTTGAAGAATTGAAGCATCGAGGTCTTTAGGAATTAAAGAGTTAGAGATGCAAATCAAACTGTGCTTTCCAAAATGTCTACATCTGGTGATAAGTATGACGGCGTATTAGGACAATTGTAGGTAAAAAAATAAATAAAGTACGAAGCCGGGAGAGGGGGGTAATATTCAGAGAAAAAAAATTCTGTGAGTAAACTCACAAATTTACAAGAAAAAAACTCAGTATGTTGTTTTCTTCTGAATTGGCCCAATTCATGGCAATGTCTCTTCAAAGTCTGGATGCTTATAGAAATGTATGGACAGACTTTACAGTGGGAATATATGCTGGTTTGTTTTGTTAAAGGTGTTCTAAACGATATACAGAGCATTGACATAGCAGCAAACAACTATTTGCTCTGTAAAGATATAGAGGAGTAATGTCTATCTGTGTGTTGTAATCCGAGCTTCTCCGTGTTTTGTTGACATCGCCGGGTCGGCCGT